>QANZ01013192.1:11247-41704 GCA_003254925.1 Chamaecrista fasciculata
TGAGTCTTCAACAATTGCTATTTCTTGTGAGTCTTCAACAATTGACATTTCAAGTGAATCTTCTTCTGTTGTCATTTTGTTTTCCACAAAATGTGATGTGTGAATTATCTATGGGAATGATGGTTAAGAAGAAGAATAAATAACTAGTGAGAATTGGAGGGATTGAGGTTAAATTTATATCCATAATTGCACACCAAACAATCTACATTTGTGATTGGGGATTAAATGTTATCAACATGCATTTAAAATGTTATTTTTATCAAATGTTTTCATTTCTTTTCTGGTTGTTGGGGTTTGAATTTTTTTTTTTTTCATTGAAAAAGGAATGCATTAAAAGACAAGAAGAAAAGTAGATTTCAGAAAATGATAAAAAAAAAAGTAGGAAAACGTAGAAGAATGCATAAACAAGATGGAGTGCATTTTTAGTTTTGCTTTTATGTTTGTGTAGCTCTGCACTTACTTTCACCGTAGAAGAATGTATTTATGGAATGAAGTGGTGATGAGCATAAATAAGGGGCAAAATTTGTGAAAACATTTACTATTAAGATTTTCTATATCTCAAATAACATTTAATAGGTGGAGTGCAATTTTTAGTTTAACTTTAATGTTTGTGAGGCTCAATGCACCTAATGCGGAGTTATTATTACCTCTTAGATTGAGGTAGTAGCTTTATTTTCATATGTGCCATTACGACAGGTCTTTTCATATGTCCCATTACCTAGGTCAAGCTCAAAGGGACGTTTTCATATTAATAATTAAAAAAAGTTGTTTGTGTACCTCCCTGGAAGTGCTTTGACAATAAGGGGAATGTATTTTAAAATGGAGTAAAGATAATGTAAAATGAGGAGCAGAATTTGTGAAAGCACTTTGCCTTTTGTTTTTTCTGTCTTAAATAACATTTAATAGGTGGGTGAAAGTGAAACAAAAAATTAAGGATTCAAAAGTGAAATTTATCTCTCTCTCTCTCTCTCTCTCATGATAACTTCTCCATCTCTATTATTGTAATACTACTAACTTCTTATGATAACTTTCTCCATCTCTACATCTCTATTCATTCACACTTCTTTCTCAACTCAAGCCCTATCACTTGGTTTCATCACAAATTCTCTCAAGAAAAAAAAAAGGTATATTACTTATTTATATTTTTTTGCAATAATTTCATGATGTATGTTTATAATAATTTCATGATGCTTTGATCATTTAAAATTAGTTCAAAAATAGGTATGTTATTGATTTTTTACAATAATTTCATGATTTCATCATATTTGTTTATCATAATTTTATGATATTTAATTTAGATGTCTAGAGAAGAAGGGCAATCACATGAAACTTCATCCATTCGTGGAAAAAAGCAAAAGCAAAAACAAGTTGTTCAACAAGAACAAACTATGCCTACATGGCCAATGATGCCTATGCAAGGGACACAACGTGGACAACAACCTTCAACATGGATGTTCCCTCAACCTAATCCATGGATGTTTTCCACTCAGCAATTTATGAATTCTACGCAGCAATTTTTTAATTCTTCTCCAAATGCTCAAGTTGGAAATTTTCTTCAATTTCAACAATGTAGGGATTCTTCTTCTAACAATCAATGCCTACCTCAAAATCAAGTACTTGACCTATCTCCATCACCAGCTCCATCACCAGCTCCATCCAGTCATGATGCACATTCTAATCAAGAAGAAGCAAATATTCAAGGAATACTTACTAAAAAATTAATTCAACCAGATGGCTTTACAGGGTAATTTTTTATATATTACTTATTATTATTATTATTTTATAAACTTTGACTAACTCTATTTGTTTATAAAATAGTTTCAATCCTCATCATAAGGAAGCTTTCACTATAATAGCAAATATTATAAAAAGCAACTTTAAAGGGCCCTACAATTGTTTACGAGATGTGCCATCAGATGTTAAAGAATTGTGGTGGTCTGAATTTCAGGTATAATTTTGTCTTTCTTAATTATATCTAATTATAATACAGATTTTAAATATTATTGATGTTACTAACTTCATTTTATCTTACTTAGAAATACTTTTTTTAGGCGGAGCACCACCATGACAAGATACATCATAATTTTAAAGATCGGGTTAGGAATAGACTAAAAGACTTGATCAGTAATGTTTTTCTGAAAAAGAAAAAAATGCCTGCATGGATGGGTGAGTCTATTTACAAACAATTGTGTATTAGAAGATCAACACCGGAGTTTCTAAGAATCAGTGAACAAAGTAAGAAAAATAGAGCTTCTAACAGTGAGTTTGGTACCTCCCTACATTGTGGTGGATCAATTCCAGCTACCGAGCATAGAAGAAGATTGGTATGTTTTTTTTGTAATTCTTGTAATTGATTTATTTATTTAAACTTGATTATCTCTAATTTTCTTTTTTAAAAAAAAAGTCAAAGGAATTAGGACGTGAAGCTCTTGCAGAGGAAATATTTCTTCGTTTGCACCAAAAGAAGAAAGACGGGAAATGGGTTGATAAAAAATCTAAGAAAATATATGTAAGTATTTATATTTTTTACTATATTATTTTTTGAAATTATAATCACTTTTTTTTAAAAAAAATTTCTTCAGGCTGATTTTCAACAACTTATGAGTACTTTTACTTCAGAAGAGGGAGGCAGCTCTACAAGTGTAGAACAACCATCAAATATTGATTTGTGGATGCAGGCTGCTGGAGGAAAGAAAAAAGGTCTTGTATATGGCTTAGGAGCAGAGTCACACAAAGTAGCTGGCAGTCCAAGAGCAGGATATATTCTTGAAGATAATATTCACAAACCATGGACTCACTCTCCTTTAATAAAAGAATTTGTTGAGAAAGTAAAATCAGATTATGAGGAGAGGGAAGCTAACTTCCAACGAAGGGAAACAGACTACCAACGTCGTCTTGAAGAACAATCTACTCAACTCCATACTCTTCAGCAAAAAGTCAGTACATTTGAAACATTCATGTCTCAATTTTCTCAATCACAAGGAGAAGCTGGTTCGAGTGGTCAAAGAGATTATGTTTATCGACCAGACCTATCGTTATTAAATGTTAATCGAGAGAAAGAACAAATTGAAGAAGATTTGGACGATGATGTATAATATTTTTATTATTAGATTAAAAAACTTATATTTTTAATTATATTTTGAGTGATGTAGTTAATGTTACACTTAATTTTTAATTTTGTTTAATGTTGCACTTTGTTTAGAATGTAGTTTTTTATGAGGAACATTTTATAACAAGCTACCTATTTTATTTTTGTTCAATTTTTTTTTTAAATTCTTTTATTAATTCCTTTGTTACTAATTTTTATATATAAAGTAGTATAAATTATTTAAATCTCCCTTTTTTTCTTGTACATAATAAGACATAGCTAAATCTGGCCAAAAAATAAGATAAGTCATAGCTAAACAAGTGCATTAATGATGAGAGTCAAAATTCAAGGTAGAACAAAACACAAATAGACAATAGTATATAATAAGCCATAGTCAAAAGTAAGAGACAAAAAGTGAGGCATATTTTACATATCAAACAAATCTCATCCATTTAGGTTTCCTCTCAAATTTTAGATTTCCCACAAAAAAAAACTTTTAATGTCCCGCCATTATTTTTGTATATATTTGGGACATAAGAGAGCCCCACTTTCATTTCTTTCTTCTTTCTTCTTTCCTCTTCTTTCATTTTTAAGCCACTTTGGGTCATTTGTTATCAACTCAGGTCATTTTATTAGTTTCTTTCCTCAAGTGCTGGTGGCTGAAGAACAGTATGCCTCAGTTTCGAAATGTTCTTGTTTTGCCGCTAAATGTAGTGTATGTGGCTGGTAAACTCTTGTTTGATTTGTTTAATATATTATCTATTTTATGTTTATATTGATGACAAGTTGCTATATATCCAGTTTATGTTTATATTGATGACAAGTTGCTAGGTTCTTGTTGGTAGTCGGTTCCAAGACATAATATATAATCATTCTTCTGCATTTTTCTGCCCTCTCTCTCTCTCTATTTCTCACCCTCACTCACTATTTTGTTTAATATATTTTCAGTTATCATACACTAGACATACTCCAAGAAAGAAATTGTTGTGCAGATTAAACGAGATGCTGCTAGTTTTGGCATTTGGAGATGACCATTCTTGAAGGAAATTAAATATCCAAAAAGGATGATGTTGCTGGTTTATTATTGTTCTTAATCTATTATCATGGCCACCTCTTCATTCACCCATCCTCTCTCTTCCATTTGTGCAATGCCAAATCCCCACCGTGGCATCTTGGCGCCTATGGCATTGATTGGGTGTGAGCTAATTGCCAAAAATAAGTAAAGACATCCCAATCAATGCCATCTAATTTCTGGTTAAATAGCAGCATTCAATGTCTATCCCTCTGATAGACTTTTCTTCTGGGTTTCTAGCCTTTATGTTTTCTTATCTTTCTTTGTACTCACATTTCCACTTAATGAAAGAAAAAAAACCGCAATTTTGTTTCCAGTGTAGCCTTTATGTTCTGCTTTCCTTTGTTTTCTGTACTGAACTCTGTTTCTTTTTAATGCAAGCCCCTTTTCTACGAAAAAAGAAAAAAAAAACGCAATTTTTATTATATTTCCTTTTTCATGAAAGCAGAAAAGTCATAAAACAAAAAGGGAATGACAGAGAGCATTAAACAAAAGGAGATTGCAATAAAGAGATTGCGTTGAACAATGAGAGAATATTATCAGGAAACAGAAATATTAATAGAAATATATATTAAATGTATTCTTTCAATCCCCTAAATGTATTCTTGCAATAAAGAGATTGTTTTAAACGTATTAATAGAAATATTAATAAAAAAATAAAGAATAAATAAATATTAAATGTATTCTTTCAATAAAATATTAATAAAAATAGTGTATTAACAACTTTTAACACTAATAATAATTACTCTTATAAAATACAATATTTTTGTTTTTATAATTTATGCTGTTTTAAAATTAATGAAAATATTAATATAAATTAATTTTTTAAAAAACATATATAAATTATTGGATTTATACAATTTTGTATTATATTTTCATGTTTTACTGTAAAATAAAATTTAAAATTCCCTCCAAAAATTTTACAAAAATTAAATTTCCCTCCAAAATTACATTTCAAGTTCCCTCCAATATTTTTAAAGATTTTTATTTTTTTTTCAAAAAAATGTTTCCAACCGAAAGATGGTAAAAAATGAGAAAGAAAGAGTATTTTAGGTGCAAATATTGCAACCGTCTTTTGGTTATAAACATATCGGTTGGAAAATTTTTCGGTTGGAATTCGGTTGCCAACAATATTTCCGACCAGCCAAAATGCATTCGATTTTTTCGGTTTCAATTCGGTTGGAATCATCCTATTTCCAACCATTTTTCATTGTTTACCAACTATACTGGTGGTAGCAATTTCAAATGTTTC
The DNA here is from genome assembly GCA_003254925.1 of Chamaecrista fasciculata. Lineage (NCBI taxonomy): Eukaryota > Viridiplantae > Streptophyta > Magnoliopsida > Fabales > Fabaceae > Chamaecrista > Chamaecrista fasciculata. The sequence continues at coordinate 16,660 of QANZ01013192.1, forward strand.
TTGTAGTGAGAGGTGCTTAATGACTATTTTCGGAATTTCCAAGCACTTGTGATGAATTGCCACACTTGATGAGTTGGTTTTGGAATGTCAAGTTTGATAAATTTATTTTGGTTTGATGGTTGTAATGAATATTATGATATAATTTATTCTAATCTTTTTAAAAAATTTCTATGCACAATGATGTACAGAGATATCAAAATAAAATTGTTAGTCCACAGTGTTGATCTTTATGACTTTGTAATGATGATCTTTATAACTTTGTATGACATTTGTAGACTTAAATGCCAATCTATATTATGTTGATCTACAATATTATTGTGTGGCATTTGTTTATATCTGAAATATGCCAATAAATGTGATCAGTATTGTTAATAGGTGTATAAAATTGTCCACCATTAGTTTGGTGAAAATAATACATTAATTTTTTTACTGCCTCTATGTTACAAGGACTAAATAGTACAAAAAGTAAATATATTTAGATAATCCGAGAACTTTTTTATACAATTATGCAGAACATGTCGTATTCTGTATTCATCTCCTCTTCTCCTTCCCACTATGGCCAATTTGAACATCACAGTCAAACAATACCAACTATAATTTCTAAGAGAGTTTTCATATATCATCAAATTAGATAGTACAAATAAAAACTTGTTCAACCTTCTCACTTCTCCTTCATACATCACATATTGCGAAATACTTTCCAAAACTCAAATCTCCTCTTTTGTTGGTTTTTACTCTACAATTGTTTGTGTGTCTTCATCTCCATTTAACATTTCCCCTCTGATTTGTATTTCTGATGGTCATAATGTGACAGGTTGAAGGTTTAGAGTGTAAAATTTGTTGGGGTTTTCGATTTAAGGGATTTTAGGGTTCATGATGGAGTCATGGGTTTGAACCAATGGGTCTGGGTGTGGGTTTGAAGGGTTTGATGCAAATGGTTCAGTAGTCCTAAGAGTTTAGTTCAAACTGGTTGTGGGTATGTGAAAATGACAAGGTGTGGTGTGTGAGTTTGGTCCTGAGGGTTCCATAGGGGGAGGGTTGGGGGAGGGGGAGAGGCAAAACGACGAATTTTTTAGTATTCTATTGATTTGTTTAAAAAATTATGAGTTGGCCTCTTTCAAAAAAAAAAAGTGCTGACATGGTAGTTAATGATCCACGTCTGCACTTAACGTGCCACATGGGTAGACTAACCGTCCACATAAGTTTTTTTTGAAATGGCTGGCTAATGGAGGGATTAACTTGTAACGAGTTAGCATAATTAGAGGTCCTAATTGTACAGTTTCAATAATTCAGGGACCAATCTGCTAGCGCCAATATAATTTAGGGACCAAAAGGTTAGTTTACCCAAAATAAAATCAACAAAATGCACCATAAAAAATAATCAAAATACAAAATATTAAATAAAAATATAAAAATCACACAAATAACTAAAACTAGTCTCAAATCTCATTAAAACAAAATAAAAGACTCGTAAATAAGTCTTAAATCAGGCTTAAATCATTTAAATTCATACACTTATTAGATTAACCATGAGATGAGCAATTTTTAAGATCCGATTTGACTTTATTTACTTCTCGCATTCAAATTTGAAATGAAAAATATATAACCACATTTAGTAATTTGGGACAAAAAAAATTGAACAACTATTGAAACATGTAAGACTAATTTGAAATAAATAAAATATTTAAAACTAATTTAAAATCTATCTCATACTTTTGAATCCAATTTGAGATTTCGACCTTCATTTTATAATTGGAAAAAAGGCAAAAACATCATTTTGGTTCATAAAGTGTACACCAACCATTAGTTATGTTCTTAATGTTTCACATTTTAGTTAATTTTATCATTTGCTTTTACTTTAGCTAAATATTAACGACATAATCTATATGGCTAATAATATGTAATTTAAAATTGATTGATATAAAAAAGGCCAAAGTCCTATTCTGGTCCCTCTGTTATGCTCAATGTTCCAAATTGATCCCTCAGTTATTTTTTGTTCTATATTGGTCCCTCAGTTTTTCAAAACTTGGCACAGTTAGTCCATCAAACGTTTTCCATCCATTTTTTCGTTTAAAAAAAGGAAAAATAAACTTTCATCCCCCAAAAGTTTTAAATTTTTACATTAAAGTCATTTTCTTTTTATAGTAAGATCAAAACGTAAGAACAAAAAATAAATTAAGATTATAATTGCATTTAAAGAAAAAATAAACCTCTCTCTCTCTCCCTGAAATGTCAAATACACAATCACAAGGACACATGGGTTTCGAGTTTCCACTTTCAAAATCAGAACTTTTCACCAAGCAACGCCCTTGAATGCCGTAGATCTCCTACCAGAATCTGATTTTCGTTCTCAGCTTGGAACCTCACTAATCGCTTTCTCTGTTCAATGCTACAATCATACAATGTGAGTGACTCAGTCTCACTCTTAATTGCCACTTTCTACTCTTTCTTTTATGTGTAAATAGCTCAATCTCCTCCTTAGTCCCTACAAAAGGCAAAAAAAAATGTTACTGTTCTTCGTCATTCCCTTCACTTTGTTCTTTCTCTCCTTTGTAACCACCAATTTCTCACTACCCATTTCATCGAGCTTCACTGCAAAATCACTCCAAGTTTCGGGAAGTGGAAGGAGGTTATGGTTGACGAGTGTTATGTTTAAGAGGAAACCAGAAGATTCTGAGTGAGAATAAAACATTTGAGCTTGGGTTCTTCAGCGTCAATGGCGGATAAGAACCCGACTGGTATTTAGGAATTCGGTACACATGGGTTTCGACTTGAAATTACGTGTGGGTTGCGAATTGCGAGAAACCAATAAAAACCTCGCCGAATCGACTCTAGAAATCAGAGAATTAGGGGTTTTTTTTTTCTTGAAACATAATTTATTCAAATGTAAGGCAAAGTCAAACACGATACAAATAAAAACACAGCAAAATAATCAAATACCTCTTTAGCATCAACAACAACACTAGACAGAACATCAACTGACGAAGGTGGGGGGTTTGCAACTCGTCGAAGAGGACCCATCGGCAAGACAATCAGCTGCCAAGTTAATAGATCTAGAGCTAAAGCTACACCATCTAAAGAACTGGAAACACAAAAAAAAACCAGACCAAATCAACGCCGTGGGATCCGAGATCCAGAATGCGCCGCAGAAAACACACGGACACAAGCAAAGAGCACAGATCTGGGAAGGAAAACCGCCGAAAACCACCGCCGCAGAAGTCGCACAGAGAAGAGCGTCATTGCAAAAGGCCAAAGCTGAGAGGCGCCGCCAATAACCCTAATATGAAATAGAATGACATCTCTCATAAAAGAGAGAGGTGGTCCCTCACGAGGAGGGGTTTGAGAGAGAACTCAACTCTCACGAGAGACAGAATCTGGGCTTCTAGTTGTGAAAGAGAGGGGAGAGACGAGAGAGAGAGAGAGAGGGAGAGAAACGATAGAGATTGCAGTGATGTTAAACCCGGACCGGCCGGTCCGACCGGTCCAACCGGGAGCCGAAGTGCAAGGCGGTCTGGTTCAACCCAAAAAACCAAAGTCAGGGTTGGACCGGGAAAAACTGGCCCAAAACCGGGAAACCGGGTCCACCCGGCGGACCGGCGGTTCAGAAATTTTTTTTTCAACTGCCTTAGAAAATAAAAAAAAAACACTAAAACCCCTCATTTCGCATTTTGCTTCCTTCCTTCATACTTCACTTCAGAAATTGGGGACCAAATTGAACCCTAGGGCCTAGACTCCTTCCGCCGCTGCTGCTTTTCCAGCGTCACCGCTGTTTCTGCCGTCGCCGCTCCTTCAGCTATCGCCGCTGCTACTTCCGCCACCGCCGCTGCTGTCCTCTGGGTCTCGGTTTTGAAGGAAGAGGTGAGTTTAAAGTCCATTCTCACCTCCCCTGCTCCACCTCGTGGCCGCTCCTTCTGCCGCTGCCGCTGCTACTTCCGCCGCCGCCGCTGCCGCTGCTACTTCCTCCGCCGTCGCTGCTGTCCTCTCGGTCTGGGTATTGCAGCAACAGGTGAGTTTAAACTTTAAACTTTGAAGTTTAAAGAAATTTACTCTGGTGTTGAATTCATGCCCATGTGTTGAATAATCTGATGGTTGAATTCATGCCCATGTGTTGAATAATCTGATAGTTCATGTTTGGTTGAGAAGTTCATCTTCAATTAGATAAAGTTTGCTCAGTTTTTCATTTTGACTAATATTGAACTTGAAAGTTGAAACTTGAGAGGGTTTATATTTAATATATTTAAAATAATTATTTATTGCGTCATCCGGTCCGACCGAACGGTTCGACCGATTTAACCAATCAGACCGTGAACCGAACACTTGTCCGAGTCTTTGTCCGGTTCGGTTATGACAACACTGAGAGATTGAGATGCAAGTTTATTTTTGCTTAAATTCAATTATAATCTTAATTAATTTTTTGTTTTAATGTTTTGACCCTATTATAAAAAAGAAAATGATCTTAATGTAAAAAATTAAAAATTTTGGGGGATGGAAGTTTATTTTTCCATTTTTTAAACGGAAAAATGGATGGAAAACATTTGAGGGACCAACTGTGCCAAGTTTTAGAAAATTAAGGGACCAATATGGAACGAAAAGTAACTGAGCGACCAATTTGGAACATTAAGCATAAACGAGGGACCAAATAAGGACTTTAGCCTAAAAAATTTAATTTGATCTTAGATTAAAAAAAAAGATGATGCTTGTGTTAATTTATTGAAAGAAATTAATCAAATAATAAAATGACCAAAATATAAAACATACGAAACAAAATTGACGAAAAAAAAATTGAGAATAAAATTAATAATTGGTGTGATATTTAGGGACTAAAATGGTACTTTTGCACAAAAAGATACCTGAATACCGAATGGGGAGCAAAGTTTGATCTCCACCGTCCATCACATCTTCTACTTCTCCATTTCTCCAAGAAGGTGAAAGAACTCACTGTTCAAAACTCGTTATCTCTCCCAAAAAAATATCTAAACCCTCAACCTCTAATCCCTAATATCTCTCTCATTTCTTCATGGCTTCGATCACAGCTGATTTTGCAGCCACCTTCGTTGGCTTTGCTTTTCGACATCCGAATCCGATACACTTCACGCGAGTTCGCTCTTCCTTCTTCCCTCCATTGTGCTCTGCGAAGAGAAGAAGCCATGCCCAAGTCTTGACTTACTCTTCCCTTAATATCGCCAAACCCTTCAAGAGAGGCGTTCGCAAGTTTACTGTTGCTGCAACTTCCACGGAGACGCCCCAACAAAGTGAGAGTACTGATGTTTCCACTATGATTCCACCTGATAATCGCATCCCAGCTACTATAATTACTGGGTTTTTGGGTTCTGGAAAGGTTTGTTTGTTTTGTATTCAATTTGGTTTTATTTATGCTTTCTTTCCATTGATTCAAGTTGCTTCTGTTCTTGTTTATTGTTTTTTTTTTGTTTAAAAAATAATTTAGTTATTTCTGGCCGGGGAATGGGAAAACTTGAGAAGGGGGGGTGGAGGGAGGGTGAGGAATTTGATACACTGATTTTGTGGACAGAGTGGATATGATTTCAGGCAAATAGTGATATATACTCCAAAATTTGAGGGTTGTTTATTGGGATACTGTTAAGATATTTTTAACATTATGAATAAGAAAATTGTGTAATCCTTGAATATGAGGAACCGGACTGGTGGAAGAAATTTCATACCTGATTTTCATTGTAAAGGCAAGCTGCTACTGGAAGATTACATTTACTGCCTTACTGGAGAGTGATAGTTGAGACGCGAAGGTTTTGTTTAATCTTGTGATAAAATTGGTGGGTTTAAGATTGAATTAGTCTTGGTTGAAGCCATGTCTGGTTGGAAGATACCTTGTTGTACAACCCTGGACAAAAATGATGTGCTTAGATTCTTTGTTTGAGGTTGTGGGCACTGCACTATTTGAACTGATCTTGATGTGATTTCATGTGAAATTGAGCAGACAACACTACTTAACCATATTTTGACTGCGGAACATGGAAAGCGAATAGCAGTTATTGAGAATGAGGTATGGGTAGAATTTTTTCTCATTCTACGTTTCCTACATGAATGCATGGTAGCATGTGCTTAAACTGAGAAGATGAATTCTACATGCAGTTTGGTGAAGTTGACATAGATGGGTCATTGGTGGCTGCAAAAACTACTGGGGCTGAAGATATTGTAATGTTAAATAATGGCTGCCTCTGCTGCACTGTAAGGGGTGATCTTGTGAGAATGATCTCAGAATTAGTCAGTAAAAAGAAAGGGAGGTTTGATCATATTGTTATAGAGACTACAGGTACGGAAAATGTACAGGCCTAAGTTGATTTTGTCTTTTTCTACATAACTGGAACTTAACCATTTATTCAAGTAGTGTATTATATACTATCGAACTCTTAAACTCGTATAGAGTTTCCTAAAATCTGAGTAGTACTCAGCTGTTTAATAAAAATGTGATTGACTACTCATTAGAATTGTGCTTAAAGTGACTTGTTTGTATATCCACAGGCTTAGCAAATCCAGCACCAATAATTCAGACATTTTATGCAGAAGATCAAGTTTTTAATGACGTCAAGTTGGATGGTGTTGTCACTTTGGTCGATGCTAAACATGTTGGTTTCCATCTTGATGAGGTTAAACCAGAAGGTGTAGTCAATGAGGCAGTGGAACAAATTGCTTATGCTGATCGAATAATTGTAAATAAGGTATTGAATAATTTTTTTTTTGTATTTTGGAGTGGGTTAAATCTTATCAATAATTTCAAGCTCAAAACATTATAATTCTTCCAGAGAGGGCCTATCAACTTTTAGTTGATTGATCAGACGAACTAATTGATATTCTCCTTCTATTGTAGTGATCTGTCCTTACATCTCAATTTAGAATTGTCCTTCAAAATCTACTTTTTGTATAAACTATTAATGACATAAGCACATAACTAGCATTCAAATTGTTGTCTCATGCATGAAATGAGAGATACTTAAATTATGAAGCTGTAGTGCATCAAGAGGGAGTAGAGAAACTAGTTTGAATGTGCTATTGTTCTTTGGTTAGCAACTAATTTTCTCTTTGCCTGAGGTAAAAGGCTAATGTTCTTCTAATTTTCTGCTTGGAACCAGACTGATCTAGTTGGTGAACCAGACATTGCTTCTTTAGTCCAGAGGATAAGGGTTGGTGTCTTTCTTTGCTTGTTATATCTAATTGTCAAGCCCAAATTCTAATCTCATTTCATTATTTTGAACACCCTGTAAGTGTTAATGTTGTTTTCTTGATATCAGAAAATAAATACCATGGCTCATTTAAAGCGTACAGAGTATGGGAAAGTTGACTTGGATTATGTTCTCGGCATTGGGGGCTTTGATTTAGAGAGGTAGCCTTTTGTGTTCATTTCTTAATTAAGTTGGAATTTTCAACAAGATGTGAATTTTAGGTTCTTTTGTACTCTGTTATTGTTTCAGTTCATCTTTTTCTATATCACAAGATTCCTGCAAGCTTGTATGCGATCAATCTTATCATGTTATTAAAAATTTTTTTATGCAAAAGGGTTATTCGTTTTGGTGTTGACCTTAACTAGTTATATCCTCTTATATTTTTATATACAAGTCCTTAGGAACATTTGGAATTAATTATCATTCTAAATATCAACAATGCTATTAAGCTGTCATATTCCTCCGCATTGCCTTGCTTTAGTGCCATGTAATTCAAATCATAGTGGATGTCTGGATATTTCTTTTTGAATTGTATCTTCTTTCTTTCTCTGCTGTTTGATGATGTTTTAAGTTGGAAGCTTACTTTTTGCTTTATTTTATTTCATTTTAATTCCCAGGATTGAGAGTGCTGTTGATGCGGAAGGCTTAAAGGAAGATCATGACCATAGCCATGACCATGATCATGACCACCACCACCACCATCACCACCATGGTCATGAGCATGAGCACGAGCACGAGCATGGTACCTGTTTATATGAGCCTATACCGGTTGCCTTTCATGCTGTTTTTGTTTAGTTGCATTGCTTTAATGCCACATGTATGATATGAATCTTACCAATGGAATGCAAATATCTGTTGCACTTAAATTCGTTTGCTTGTCTTAAATGTAAATTATAATATTCTCTTATTGTTGGTAAGGAAATGCTTTTAAGTTTCAGTACTTGCTTCTCTATTCAAATTTTGCCATTTATACAGTGGCTCTTTACGTAATATTGTTATTTTTATTGTGTAGTTTCAATGTGAACTAAAAGAACAATTTGATTTTACTTTTTGTACATGTGCAGGACACCATGATGAGCACCACTCTCATGATCATACCCATGATCCTGGTGTTACATCAGTAAGCATAGTTTGTGAGGGAAGCTTAGACCTTGAGAAGGTTAGTTTTTAATTTTTATTTCTCTTTCTCTGTATCTCTCTTTTAATGCTTGAGGCATCCTAGTATTCTAGATGTTTTTGTGTTTGAAGTGAATGATGAGCATTTTTGTACTAATAAAATAGCTTTATCTTTTCAGGCTAACATATGGCTTGGTACCTTGTTGATGGAAAGAAGTGAAGATATTTATAGGATGAAGGGTCTTTTATCTGTTCAAGGAATGAACGAAAGATTTGTCTTTCAGGTGACTTTGAGTTCCTTTACCATGATGATATTGTCATATGGAGTTTAATTTACTCTGAGCTTTTAATTTTATCCTAGTAAATGATGATGGTGATAATGCTTCCATTCTTCAAACCTTCTGCGTCCATGACATATTATTCTATGTGCGAAGTAGGCATGACCTTGGAGCAGGAAATTATGTTGCGTTCTTATGTTGTCTCCCTTCTTAATCGTTGGTTTTCTAATATTTAAGTATGTAAATAACTGTATGGTTAAAGCCTTTTTCTTTATCTTTTTTATTGATGTGTTGTATTTGACATGTCTCTGATACAACTCTTTTTTTAACTTAAATTCTTCATTATTTGAGAACATTTGTCAGATCATCATACCTATTCTGTGGTTCCCCCTCAGTTTCTGTTGGGTAGGATTGGGACTTGGGAGAAATAGGGGAAGAGATTCAATGAAAATGGAAGGAGAGAGAAAGAAGGAAAGAAGTGATCAAATGATTATTTTCTTCTCCTTATTTGGAAAAAATAGTTGAATATATAGGATGGATGACTTAAAAGGATTTTCAGAGGGTAGTTGAAATTCCTTCTGTATCCCTCCTTTCCTTGTTAAAAAGTAAAAACTCTCAGACAAGAGAAATGTTTCAATAAAACCTAATCTTCCCTTCCCTTAATGGACTTATATTTTTTAACTTTGGTCTTTTTAGCCTTCAGCTCCATCGTAGTCTCTGATGGATGCAGCTCGAGAGTTACTTGTGTAGACCTGTGTTATTTCTGCAGCTTTCTCTCGTCCTGTGTTTAATGTTTTGTTGAATGGTCGTGTTTTGTTGTGTGGCAGGGTGTACATGACATATTTCAAGGCTCACCAGATCGGTTGTGGGGGCCGGACGAACCGAGGATAAACAAAATCGTTTTCATAGGAAAAAACTTGGATTTTCAGGAATTGGAAAAGGGGTTCAAAGCCTGTTTACTGTGATTCTAACAAGTTAAGTTTAACGAGATTTGATCTCTTACTCCGGCTGATAATGTCTGGGTGTTCACAGATGTGAGTCTTTGCATATACCATGTACAATTTTGAATATATAAAAATATATACATCAAAAGTTCATTTCATACTTCATTGAATAGCTTATTAGCTTCACACTTGACGGCGTTCTGATATCATCTTCGAATGTGATTTCTTTGGTTTCAAGGATTTGTGCCCGTTGTTACTAGGATTGTTCTTCAATTATTGTTGATGTCAGTCTTCACTCTTGTTGATAATTGTTTATGCTATTAGTAGATATGTAAATCTTAGAGCAAACTGGCTTGCAAAGCTAGGATTGTGTAGGATGTGTCTTTTTGATTGGGTCAATGCATTCCCATTCTCGTTACTCAGCATTTTAGATTTTAGAAGATTCTGACTTGGGGTAATTTTCTATCACTATTTTTAATGAGGAATAGAAGGGACACTTGAAATAATAGAAGAGATCATCAAAGAAAAAGTTGGCGAAACACTTATTATATAGAAGATGGTCGAAACACAATTTAGGTGATTTTGACATATACAAAAAAGATTTATAGAGGCTTTGATACATGGAGTTGACTAAATGGTTGATGGTTCAATAATTTGAGAAAAAGGAAGACAAAAACTTATTAGAGAAATTATTTGGAAGATTTATCCATTAATAATTTAATTGTATATTAATTGTAGATATATTCAAAGATAGAACATGTTGATATCAATTGATCTAAGTCGATTTTACCAAGTGAAAAGGCTTTAATTGTTGTTGCAATAGAATGAACATTTATTAATTTTGTTTGAAATTTATCATTAATAGAATAGAATATAATGACTTATTGTTTTTATAATATTATTTTTAATAATTAGACTTGTTTGATGTTAAAGTTGGATAAATATAATTTTTTTTAAAAGTTATAAGGAGAAAACGGTAATTTAAATATGGCCAAAGTCTCAAATTGGACTTTTATGTATGGGGTAGATTTCTAATTGGTTCTTTATGTTTTATTTGTTTTAGATTGGTCTTATATATTTCCTTGATGTTTCAAATTGGTCCCAAACATATTTTTGAGATACAATTTAATTTTATTTGCTAGCTATCTTAACTGGGAATGGAAAGAACTCTATAAAAGTTAGCACATAGCTCCAATTAGACTTCGAACGAGAGAGATATGATCAATTTTATTTGTTTGACCGTGAAACAAGTTATTCATTTTTAATACTCGATTTAACTCTATTTGTTGATGGTTCTAAAATACTCGTTAAAAGAAACTCTTAGCTCTGAATTCATTGCATTTAAACTTGAAATGAGAGGGATATGACCACATTAAGTATTTTTTGGACTAATTTGAAACAACAGGGAAACATGTAGGACCAATTTGAAACAAATGAAAGATAAAGAACCAATTTAAAATCTACCCCATACATAAAGGACCAATTTGAGACTTTAGCCTTTAAATATCAAGTCATTTTATTCATCTTTGAACTTCCTATCTCTAATCTCTAATCAATCAATCAATAATCATCAATAATATCCATCAAATAAATGTTGTTCCTGGACACGTGTAAATCTGTTTGGGAGAGTAAAATTTTTTTTTTTTTCATACTTTCAACATTAGATTGACACCTGGCATTTCTGTCCATTAAATTTTTTGGAAAAAAAATGAAAAAAATTAGAAGAAATAGCGCCATCTCAGTAACAAATTTGAATTTCACTTCATCATCAAATCAAATATCTCCCTTTCAATCTCATGCCACGTGTCAACTCGTCCTTCCATCTGATTGTCATCATCTCAATCTATCTTCCTCTTCATCTCACCAAAACAAAAATCCTTGGAAATCACAATTTGGACCTCCATTTTTCCCCTCCATTCTCCATCTCATTCTTCTTCTTCAATCTCACCAAAACAAATAACCCACGATTTGGAGCTCTATTTTTCCTCTCCATTTTCCATCTCATTCTTCCTCTTCATTCTCACCAAAACAAAAAACCTTCGCAATCACGATTTTGCTCTCCATTTTCCATCTCATTCTTCCTCTTCAATGTAAGCCCAAAAGTTGTATAAAATAGAACTTGGCATCTGCTTTGTGATGATATTACATACCACTATCAAAGCAGACTTCAACTACAAGGTAATTTTCTAAAAACTTATTCTTCAAATTATTTGCTATATATGTCCCCTCTTTTGCATAGCTGAACTGCTTTACATATCGTCAAATTATTTCCTATATAAGTCCTAAATTTGAGATTCTCTGCTAATCTGTGAAATGGTTGGCTGTCCCACCTGGGACTTTTGAACTTTATTAGTTCATACAGAAACCATTTTATGGAAATTAAGCATGTAAAAACACTGGATTATGTTGTTATTTTTTTCCAAACTTTTCAATAGGGTTACATAAGCTGAAACGAAAGAATCAGGTGAAAGTTGTTTGACATGAGCACCATGCTGTAATTCATATTACAGTGAACTATCAAGAATATGAGTGATAGTGCTTTCATGAGGAGAGGCTTATGTCACATTAAATCTATTTGTCAGAGGTTTTTTAGCCAAACTGCAGTCTCTAATATTGTGATGTCCATCATTGTGTTCTTAACCCTTGAATTCATTACACCACTTTTTAAGTTTACTCCAAATGCAATTCTTTTTTCCATCATCATATCTGCTATCATGCTTCTGCCTTTGTAATTTGAATTGTTTCTGTTTAGTGAATGGTTTTGGACTTTTGGTCACAGCTCCTAAATCTCTTCAATCATGTCCTTTACAATTTGCTACTGTATGTATTACTTGGATTGGGATATGTTGCCATCAGCTTTGTTTGAACTGCTTGATTGTGACTGACTTAGGAGGTTTATGTAAATATAAATGCTGATTATAGACACCTGATGTGCACACAATTATTTAATGTGATGCAGGATTATAAATTTATAACAGTAAAAAATCAATATACTTCTTACATTACTCTTGCCCAAGAGTTGTGCACGCAAGGAGAGAAAATCAATCTACAGCTGAACACTAAACTTGGGCAAGAGTAATGTAAGTAACATAATGACATCATAATCTTCCTATTCAGTCATTACTATTTATTGCATCTTGACCTTTTCTATGCGCTTATGTCCAGATTCCTTCCCATCATCTATTGTTATAGAACACTATTTTTTGGCGTCTTAAGAAATTTTGTTATTGAATCCACACTGCTGCAGTCATGACCATCAAATTTAGTACATAACTTAAGTGAAAATATAAGTATGTAAATAAGACTCTTTTTTTGCTACCTTTATCTTTTTTTGCTGATTTTTTGAACTCATAATCATAACTACAAGCTTATCACTGATGATTTCTTTATCCATTTATCTTATGTACAGAAATGGAACTCACTGATGATCAGAAATTTTTTTTTGCATTATTGGAAATCGAGAAACTACTCAACAGCAATGGAAAAAGTCTAAAGTATTTTTCTTCCATGCCTCTACCTGAAAGAATATCTCTATATGATCTTCAAAATACAATGCTAATGGACCAACTCAACTATGACAGAACAGCTTTAAAGTTAGAATCTGAAACATTAGTCAATAATATGACTGAAGAACAGAAATCTGCATTTAATACAATCATGGATGCTATTAACCTCAATATTTCCAAAGTTTTCTTCCTAAATGGATACGGAGGTACAGGCAAGACCTACGTTTGGAAAGTTTTATCAACTACTATTAGAGCACGTGGACAGATTGTGTTAAATGTCGCTTCAAGTGGTATAGCATCACTATTACTCCCCGGTGGCCGAACTGCTCATTCCCAATTCAATATTCCTCTACAAGTGACTGATGAATCTACATGCAACATCAAACAAGGATCACCATTAAGTGACTTAATTAGAAAGACAACTTTGATCATATGGGATGAAGCTTCAATGATGAGGAAGCGATGTTTTGAAGCAGTTGACAGAACTTTTCGTGATTTGTTGAGTATTGACAACCCAAACAGTGATCAAATCCCTTTTGGAGGCAAAATCATAGTATTTGGTGGTGATTTTAGGCAAATTCTCCCTGTGATTCCTAAATGATCAAGATAAGACATTGTTTGTAATTCCTTGAACTATTCCTACATTTGGGATCACTGTCATGTTTTGACATTATCAAAAAATATGAGACTCAAGTTTGATAAAACTCATAATACAGAAGATTTACAAAAGTTTGCTGAATGGATTCTCAATGTTGGTGAAGGAAAAATAAATGAACCTAATGATGGAGAAGTTGAAATTCAAATTCCAGAGGACTTATTATTAACAAATTTTACAGATCCCCTGCATGCGATAGTGTCTAATACATATCCTAACTTGCAGCAGAGATTTAATGATCCAGAGATCTTAAAAGACAGAGCTATACTTGCTCCTACCTTGGAAGCTGTAGAAAAAATTAATGACTTTGTCTTAAGCCAAATTCCTGGGTCTGAGAGGACATATCTAAGCTCATATTCAGTTTCCTTCTCAACCAATGATGACAATCTTCAACATTCATTATATACAACAGAATTTCTAAACAACATCAAATGTTCAGGACTTCCAAATCACAAATTGTGCCTAAAGATTAGTATTCCAGTTATGCTACTGAGAAATATTGACCAATCTTCAGGCCTATGTAACGGCATTAGATTAATTGTAACACAATTAGGCTCACATGTGATTGGCGCCACTGTAATGAATGGAAATAACTTTGGGCGACAAGTCTTCATTCCTCGGATGAATTTAAGCCCATCAGATACAAAATGGCCATTTAAGCTCCAACGAAGACAATTTCCTTTGACAATATCATATGCCATGACCATCAATAAAAGTCAAGGCCAGTCATTGGAAACTGTTGGACTATATCTTCCAAAATCAATCTTCACTCATGGCCAATTATATGTGGCTATCTCAAGAGTGAGGAGTAAAAATGGTCTAAAAATTCTTATGCATGACAAAGAAAGTTTGCCAATGAATGTGACAAACAATATATATCGTCTACAAAGAAGTTTTCCAAAATATTTGTTAATTCATCGGCATGATAATCAAGCAAAGGTAACTTTAGTGTTACCTTAACTAACTTTTATAAAAAAGAAATTAGGCATTTTAACTACATATTTAAGGTCAAAATCGCTAGCACCTTAATGATCATTATATTCTAATTACAAAGTTAGTACTTTTTTAATATTTTAACACATGATGCTTTCATTGCTGACATTTTTTCTCCTCTTTGCAGATTAGAAAGTTGAAGCAATGCTCTTCTTCATAAAAAGGCAAGTTTAACTTTATTGTCATGCAATTCTAACCTATCATAGCTAAATACAACTATTAAAACTAAACTTGGAGCCAATGATGTTATTTTTTATTCTTCCTTAATTACTCTTAACTGTTGATTGAAGCTTATCCCTGATGATTTCTTTATCTTCAATTTTATATTGTGAAGTTAACTAAAATTTATATGCATTGTAGTAAAGGAACTCACAAACATTATATATGCATTGTAGTAATCTATTTTCCTGCTAATTTATTTTTGTTGAAAACAGAATCACAAAATGGCCTTAGTAACTAAAAAGAATCACTTTCTGATACGCTTGCCATACATTTAATGTCATTTTCGGTTGTTTCTGTTTTTGTGGCATTTTTGACTGCAGGAAACTGTCATTTCTTCATATAATCCTTGCCACACTAAAAAGAATCATTTATTAATGTCATTCCATTATCTAACTTTGCTGCTTTTGACTTCTTTATGTCATGTGATTTCTTCTTTGGTTGGCAATAGATTTGAGTAATGTCAAACGGAGGCCGCTATTGGTATGTCTGAGTAGAAATGTTGAATTCCCTATCAGATTTAAATTCTTTTCAAGTGTGAGAGTTATTAATATACTAATAACTGTCTAAAAGTGATACATATATCTCTGAAGTGCTATTGAATTATGACATATTGACATTACTGGTCAATAAGCGAGTATATTTTCCAATAAAGAATTTTATATGTTGTCATTTTTTTGGTTTTTAACTTTGCAATTTATTTTGTGCTAACAGTCATTCTGTTGTATTTGCATTGACAGGGTATATTTACTTTACAGCTGTAACATGCTTTTATTTTTCCATCCATTCAACATAGAAAGTAGAACAAAAAAGATCATTGAGTTCATTTACCCTATGTAGTGTTGTTTCCTTTCCTAATATTGTTTGGCAACTACTTTTCTGGAATTTGGATTCCTTAATTATGTTCTGGAGCATTGACAGATTCATGTGGATTTTGATTTTCTTTTCTGCACTCTCTATGGAGGGAAAAAGTTCTGCGCATTTTCAAATTGAATACTGTGCAAGATGATCATGCTATAATGTTCTTGAATGACTACTTAAATCAGGTTGGTTGAATGAATGGCGTATAGTGCATAAGTAGTCTCATCTCAAGCATATTTTCCATCATTCATTTCCTACAATTACTTTCTTCTTAGCCTCTTACTGTGCAACGTAGGTTCATTTAGCAATTAGGCTTTTTATAGATTTACCCTTTTAACTTATTCACTAATATAACTAATGTTATGCTTTATAATTGGTTCTTAATGTTAACTAATGAATAAATGAATGAATCAAGGATTATATATGTTATTAAGATAATATGTTGTTGGTCGATTAATAAAAAGTTTTATTTTTTCGGTTTTGCAGATATTGTCATATCTATTGGTATTTTCAGCATCTTCAGCAGACCACATATTTTTTGGGTTTATTTTTTGGTGTCATAAATGAAATGTGAAATTGAGTGTGTGCGACTGCTTAATTAAATAGTTTATCCTTCCTTTTGTTTCACTACACTTCTATGAATCATATGGGCACTTTATGTTCTATCCTATTCATTCTCAGGAGACAAAAAGAAATCAAAGGTTTGGTTTGGTGACTTGGTCACAAAGTCCAGTAGTCAAAGAATATTGCAAGTATTTTTGATGATATCATAGCTTGGAATTGTATGTATGATAGTTATTTGATTAATTGAAAGATATTACATAATAAGTTATTTTGTTTTTTGTTTTCTTTGGGTTTCTGTAAATGGTATCATATATTTGAATTTGATAATAATAATTGATGGTTGATATTATAGTAAGATTCTTTAAACATTGCTAAAACTGAAAATATATTCAGTATCTTTTTCAATTGCTAAAACTGTAAATATATATATATATATATATTTCCCATAACAGGAAATTGAAGGCTAACATGTGGTGAAACTAATAAAATGAGCCTAAATGTTTTGATGGATCAAATTTATAGGCGAAAGTGAAACTAATAAACTGACCTTTAAAGATTCAGTTTTTCAAAAATTATATTTTCTTCAATCATCAAACAATTTAGAAAAAAAAAACCAGACGGACCAAAATTTTTGTTAAAATTAATAATATTTACCAAATGCCAATACTTGGTCCATTATTTTTTTTTAGACCATAATAAAATGAGCCTAAATGTTTTGATGCATGAAATTTATAGAGGAAAGTTAAGGCTAATAATTTTAAAGATTCAGTCTTTTAAAAATAATATTTCCTTCAATCATCAATCAATTTAAAAAAAACCACACGGTGCAAACTTTTTGTTAAAATTAATATTAATAATTAATAAATATTAATAATATTTGCCAAATGCCAATACTTGCTCCAATTTTGTTTTTAGACCATAAAAGTTGATATTATATATAATATATAATATATATAATATAATATCCGTTTAACGTTTAATTTGAAACCCACAATTACAAATCAGACTCCACATGTCAACTCCTGATTCCATCAACAAAAATTGATCTTGCATGTCAAATACCCATCTTCCCCTTTCATCCTACTCTGCCATTGCCAACAGTTTGACAAGATACAAAGGACTCTGCAAAACCCATCACTATTTGGTACACGCCATTTCTCAAGAGAAGAAAAATTGAACCTTTACCATTTTTCTTTCATCGACTCTTCGACATTGCTCGCGTTCCTTCACCGACTCTTCGACCTTGCTCACGTTCCTTTACCGACTCTTCGACATTGCTACTGTACGCCGACCTCGACACTACCTTTACCGTTCGCTGTCGTCGTTGTTCGTCATAAATACTGAGAACTTCAGGTTTACAGTTGCTAATTTCTTTCATTCTATCTTCTTTGTTCGTCGCTTCACCATTCCGTTTTTTTTTTTTTTTTTATTTCTCACTTCACNTTTTTTTTTTTTTGCATTTCTCACTTCACATTCCTTACATTCATCTCATATACCTTGCTTTGATTTATTATTTGAAATCGTTGATCGTCGATTATAGCAAAATACCTGTCCCGTTTAGTGTTCATCTAAACCCTAGCTATGTGTTCTTGCTTTTCTTCACCTGTATCTGGTTTGATTATGTCACTGTCTAAGTCTACTCTATATATGGTTGATCATGCGAATTTCAATTAAAGTGGGTTTGGGAATCACACGGTTTTCCTTTTCAATGTCATTATGTGATTTACTTGAGATAGGTTTAGGGAAATATTTTATTATGGTTGATCATGGAAATATGCATTTGTTTTGGTTTATTGTCAAATTTTTTTGCTTCACCTATTTGAGCATATATAATCCTATCTGACTTTACACTATATATCATAGATCATGCAAATTTGAGTTAAAGTGGGCTTTGGGTATCACATGGTTTTCCTTCATCCAAGTTTAATAACCATTTTGCTCTTTTGTACAGATTCTACATTTCGAACTATGGCACCGACGATTACACCAATTCATGAATTGAATAACAAAAAGGAAATGTGGAGAATTAAAGTACGGATTTTGCGACTCTGGACTACTTTGCATTACAATGGGGACCTCAAAAGCATTGAAATGCTTCTACTTGATAATAAGGCAAGACTAACTTTAATAATATCATCTTCATTTGCACAGCTTCTTCATTTCCTTTTGTAATATTAATAATAACATGTAAACTTCACCTGCACAGAAAGACAAGATACATGCCACCGTCACCAAAAATTATGTAGAAAAGTGGAAGGGAGTGCTGAGAGAAGGGCAAACGTACCAAATTGAGACTTTTTTACTTGAACCAAATAAAGGGACTTACAAAACAACACATCATGACTTCAACATTAGCTTCAACAAACACACATCTGCAAAAATCATTGAAGCTGACATTGACTTGCATTCGTTTGATTTCATCCCAATCAACCAAATTTTATCCAACACGGCTCCAGAAAGTTACTTATTTGGTAAAATGTCTTGGCTGTTTGCGAAAGACCTTATATGTCTGTTTTACTCATAAATAGTTCTAACACTCGTAATGACCATTATGTAGATGTTCTTGGCAATGTCAAAAGATACTTTCCAGCCAAGATTTTTACAACCAAAAATGGAACCCCAAGTAAGCAGCTTCCAATAATTATTGCAGATAATAGGTATGAAAAATATTTCCTATATCTTAAATTCAAAATTAAATTTATGGATGTCCACTAAAACGTCCTCCTCTTTATTTTTGTAAAGCCAAAAGGAAATCAGCTGCATACTATGGGGAGAATTTGCAGAAGAATTTGAGCAATTCTTAGCAACTTCCAAAGGCAAAATCACTACAATTGCCTTCTAATTAGCCCGTCTGAAAACATTTCAAGGTATTTTTATCTAATCACTTTTTACAAATAAAATTGTTTATTATAGCACTAACTTAGCAAAATTCATTTTCGTAGGGGAAATGCAAATAACTAACTCTTTCAATGTGGCTGTGCAGTTTCTTTTGGTTTCAAGTTAGTGGAGGAATACTATTCTAGCTCAAGCAGTGATGGATTCAATAAAACATGTTCAGACTCCTAGCACAGGTAAAAATTAACATTATATTATCATCCATAGATGGTAAATTTTTTTATTGCTACTTTCAAGCATAATGTTCTGGAGAATGTGCTTAATATGATTGGCTTGATATAATTAATAAGTACAGATGTTCTGGAGATTGGCTCAGAAATGCATCTAGTTGAAACTAGTATCCAGTGCTCACAGGTTAACAGGACTTATGATTGGAATTCTTGAAGAAAACACTGAGGTGATGAATCTATAATTTCATTATTTCCCTGTATTTGGGTCAAGCTGCTGCTTCTTTCTATTTCACTATTCTCTCTTATTTGGTTCAGTTTTCAGTTTCCTACTATTACACTTCAATGATTTTATTGGCTGAATCCATTAATTTGGTTCCAAATCATGAGTTGCTGAAGGGAAAATCTTCTTTCTGTCATTTTGCTGAATCCATTAATTTGGTTCCAAATCATGAGTTGTTACATGATTTTATTGGCTCTATCTCCCGCAGTATATGGTGTATATCAGTGTATTTTATAGGTTATGTTGTCTCAGCCTTATAAAAGAACTTGACACAGAAGTCAAGGCTTTGGAGGGTAGAATTGATAGAGAAACCACAAAAATGCTGAATGAGAAAAAGCAGTCTATGGTGAGATGTTAACTTTTGAGATCTATATGATATCTTTTTGATGGGAATTGTGCCCTAGGGTCAATCCTTTTTGATGTATGTTATGAACATATGGATTAATTTATAGAGATAAATTAATGGTTTTCACATTATTAGCATGTTTACTGTGATTACGTCCATGATTAATTATAAGATAATTAATCTAAATCTGTCCCTGATCGATTGTTTTCGTGGGAGCGAAAACGAACTAAGATCAGCATGACCTCAGTGCATAGGGATGCACGCACTAGATGCTAGAATGAGAGTCATGGTGCAATTACGTAAGGGGTTACGAGTTGCTGGACTGACCCGGAGAGTCCTGCATGGGTTTAGTCATCAGCTTGCCTCTCTTGTACGCCTGTCACGACGCCTTAGACCTGAGGTCATCATTATTCCGGCGTTGCAGTTGTCAGACTTTGGCTTAGTCTAACGTTGCCCGTAGCAGGGTAGCCATAAGGGCTAAGTACGGGTTTGGTTGATTGCCGTGCTGAGGAATGTGGACTGACCAAAACTGGGATTTTGTTCCCCATTAATTTGGGAGATATCTTACTGGCGCCCTCGACGAGTCTGTCTAGGAAAATGCATGGTCATGCTAGATATTGGGACTTACTCAAGGAGATCGAGAAAGTAAAGGTTTGGATCATGGATGACTTTCTCGTGCCTGATCCATGACCAAGATATCGCAGAACAATAGGGTCGGTGCCTAGGAGGTACGAAGGTTAAAATTGGTTCTGGTAACGATCGATCAACTCACGTGTTTTGGGTAGTCGCGATGGCTTGCTAGAGTCCGCTCACGACTTGTAGGACATAGGGATGACCTACTGCCAACTTCACGTGGGGCCTGCTAGGTCACACATGAGCAGGATTAGAACACGCCTTATAAGGGACACGAATTAGGGTAATTCGTGGGTCACTCCGTGGCCTAATTTAAGACACAGAGGAAATGTCTGGGACATTATGTCTTGTCTTAAATTTTCTACTGTTTAAATAATTGTTAAATAATTAATAGAGATTAATTATTTACAATTTAAATATTAGGAATAATAAATTAAATAATTCCTAAAAGTTAGGAGATTATTGATTTATAAAATTCCCTAATATTTTGCTTGAGGGTGGCGCCTCAAATTTTGGTGATTTAATTAATAAAATTGTTTTATTAATATAACTCATGGATTTGAATTTGAATTTGAGATTCAAGATTTGAATTAAGATATTGGGGTAATATTTTAATTCAATAAAGAATTTAAATTCAGAATTCAAATTTTGAATTAAAGATATTATTGTAATATTTTAATTCAAAAACCATTGGGATAAAATAAGTTGGTTATGACTTCCTAATTTTAGGAGTGATTTTTTATTTATAAAATTCCCAATAAATGGAGCTAATAGGCGCCTAATCTCATGTGGGTCCCTTTGGAAGATTTGATCTTCAAATTGATTCTATGAGATAGGGATTTGAATTTGAATTAAAATATTATGGTAATATTTTAATTAGATATTCAAGTCTTAAAGATATGATATTATCAGAATATCATGATTTTATATTTATAAAATTACTATAATTTTAGTAAATATAAAGGCCTAAAAGTCGCCTAGCTCATGACTCAGTCATGTCATGCACATTGTGAAACCCTAGCTCACCAAAAGAGAGAAGTCGACTTTCCTCCTTGTTGAGAGAGAATTTTCGCCACCCACCTTCCTAGAGAGAGAAGTCGATTTTCCTCTAAGTGTTAGAGAGAGAAATCGAAAGTTGTGGGTTCTAGGGTTCTTGAGTGAAGAAGAACAAAAGGGGTTTTATTGCTGTCTTACACTCAGTATTGCGCCACCTTGCCTAGAGTTCAGAGAAGGAGTTCCTGAATTCACAAACCGTAGATTGGATCCCGAGTCTCTTTGGAGAAAGAGGCGTGGAGGCTAGCACCTCGTGTTCGGAAAACATTCGTGTGGATCACCGGTAGAGGAAGGACGTGCAAACGGACTTCTAGACTCACGAGTATCACCAATCCGATTGAAAGCTTGAGGTATAACACTTTTCATATCTGGTTTTAAATTCAACTAGCGGATCTCAGGGTTGGATTTTCCTGGGGAGCGCAAGTTTTTTTTATTTACTGTTTGCTTCCGCTGCGTGTTTTCCCCGGGGATTTCCCAACAGTGGTATCAGAGCCTGGTTAGTCCTGGATTTAAAATCATTTTGTGTACATGTGATGTATGCTTGGCGTGTTTTACCTGTTTTCAATCACGTTTTTGGTTTTACAAAAAATCCACCGAATATTTTGTTAAAATTGAATCTACAAGAAAAGGTGCAAATTTATGTATGTGATACATAAAGAAATCAATATGATTGATTTGGAAATTTTTCTTGCAAGTTTAGGCCAAAGTCGAAATTCCCATATAATTATGGTTAAAAGTGTTTTAATCATAATATTATGTGGGTGACTGAAAATTTAAATAAAATTATGAATTTTAAAATTTTTGGGTCAATAATTAAAATTTTGGAATATGATTCCTGAATTTTATAATTATTGATAATTGGCCTAATTTCAAGAAAAGGCATGTTAAAATTGCACACCCTAATTAACACCTACAAAAATCGTTTTTGATGTGTGTTGGATATATATTGTGTTTGACATGATTGTATGAAGTGTTCATATATGTAATTGTGTGGTGTTGGATATGGCTCTAGGTTTTTGGTGTATACGGCCTGCGTGTCGTCTCCCTCTATCCGATGTAATTTTACTTTTCAGTTTATACCTCAATGTAACTGGGGTTTACTCTCTTGTAATTTTACGCTTTCTTTTTTAGAAGAATTCTCTCATTGGCTTGGGAGAATTATTAGGATAGGTGAGTCATATCTAAACACAATGTATGTCAGTTTTACATTTAGTTTGTATGTGATACAAAGCGCTAGATGTATGTTTAGGACGCGATTTTAACATGCTATTTACCCGGCTTTGGCGTAATATATTCGTATGCGATACGAGCATGGGATTTTGCATATGATGCAAGATCCGTGCACATGTTTATGTGTATGTGATACACTTGGGGAATAAACATGTGGCATGACTCGTTTAATTTTAAAAAGGAGTTTTAAAATTAAACTTTAAAATGGAACTTTTTCAAAAATCAAACCCTTTTAGAAAATCTTAAGTTTTAATGCCATCAATAAAACACCCTGTTGAAATCTTGTTCATTGTAGAGCGGTGATCGCCCTCCGCGACAGTATCTACCTTGACCTCGAGGAGACACGGGTGAATGGGGAATTTCAGTTCGACGCCCATTGAAATCTTGGGTCATTAAATGCGGTGATTGCCCTCCGTGACACGTGTTTAAGTGACGCCATTGATGATATGGGGGTGGGCTTCGGCCTCGTCGTTTGGGTCTTGCCATTCACGAGTTTTATTGTGTGACTTAATGGGGCTATCAAAACGGTTTTGGGCCTCAAGGCATTAGATGGGATAAACATGCCGTGTCATTTGATGATACAGTCCCATAAAGATCTAAGAGTCACATAGAGATGTGATTGGTAAGGAGTTACCTACCTAAATAGCTAAAGGATGCACGATCGCCCTCCGCGACGGTAGACTTTAGTGAAATATGGGTCTTAGCCACTAATAATAAATTTTACTGGGTTTTGTAAAATGGTGGATATATTTTATTTTCCTGCTAATTAAAACTTTGCATATCTGAATTGTAGAATCAAATGGCAACAAACGTTCCCTCACTATCACTGCGATCTGTCCTTGAGAAGGACAAACTGACTGGGACTAACTTTCTCGACTGGTACAGAAATGTGAGAATTGTTCTCACCCAGGAGAGAAAGCTCTACGTCCTAGACAACCCCATCCCTGAACAGCCTAATGCCAATGCTCCAAGATCTCAGAAGGATGCTTACGAGAAGCATCAGAATGACTCTGTGGACGTTGCCTGTCTCATGCTCGTTACCATGGTTCCCGAGATTCAGAAGAACTTGGAGAACAAAGGGGCATATGAGATGATTCACATCTCAAGGAAATGTTCCAGGTACAGGCAAGGCAAGAGAGGTTTGAGACTTCAAAAGCTCTCTACTCTTGCAAGATGGCAGAAGGTGGATCTGTGAGTGCCCACGTCTTGAAGATGCTGTTGGGAAATCACAGAGGGAGCGCAGCAGAAAAATTAAAAAAAAAAACTTGATAAAACTAAAAGGCTAACTCTGTGATTCCTTCCAGGATCCACTAACTATGTTTATACCAGATAAGAAAAGATGTTTACCTAGTTTCAATCGGTGACTTATCGTGTTCGCGAATTTGAGAAGTCCACTGAGTGTCCTTCCTCTACCGGTGATCCACACGAGCAGTTTGGCAGATGCCCAGGTGCTAGCCTCCTTCACTTCTTCCCAAGTGAATACGGGAACTCTATCTATGATTCTTGAATAATCAAGAAGTGTTCTTGATTATCAAGATTGATTGGGAGTATTAATATTATCAGGTGCAGGTCCAATTCTCTTTCAAGAATTTCGACTCACTCTCACAATATTAGGACTAGGCGATTTTTTACTCTCAATAGGTGCTCTAGGCGAAATTCTTGGTCTGACCAAGAATTGATGTGTGTTGTGAATTGTTTTTGAGTTAGGCGCCTAGTGCCCCTATTTATAGTGTTCTCATTCCTAGTTTTAGGGAATCCTAATCCAATTAGGATATCTCTAAGATATTGGATATCTTTTGATATCTCAACATATCTTTTGATTTATAATATTAAACTTTAATATTATAATTCAAAATAATTAGGGAAAATCGAATTTGACTCTCAAAGATCAAATCTTGAGATCAAATCTTTATTTGCTCAAATCCTATTGGTTGGAATGAGTTATGAGGTTTGATTTTATAATTTAAATATTACTTTAATATTTATATCATAAAAGTCGAATTTTGCCTTATCCTTAAACTTAAAATACAAGATCAAATCTTGCACCCCAAGAAAAGGAATTAGGCGCCTATCCTCATGTGTCTTTGGAGGAATTTTATAACAACC
>QANZ01013201.1:0-13421 GCA_003254925.1 Chamaecrista fasciculata
AAATGATTGGCCCTAGGGCACAATCTCCAACACTCGGTGCATAGGGATACATGCACTAGATGCTGGTACGAGAGTCATGGTGCAATTACGTAAAGGGTTACGAGTTGCTGGACTGACCCGGAGAATCCTGCATGGGTTTTAGTCATTAGCTAGTTTCTCCTGTACACTTGTCACGATGCCCTTAGACCTGAGGTCTTCATTATTTCGGCGTTGTAGTTGTCAGACTTTGGCTTAGTCTAACGTTACCCGTAGCAGGGTAGCCATAAGGGCTAAGTACGGGTTTGGTTGATTACCGTGCTGAGGAATATGGTAGACCAAGATGGAATTTTGTCCCTCATAGAGATGGGAGATATTTAACTGGGCCCCTCGATGAGTCTGTCCAAGGAATGTGTGGCCACACTGGAAATTGGGACTTACTCAAGGAATCGAGAAAGTTGAGGTATGGATTTTGGATGACTTTCCCATGCCTGATCCATAACCAAAATATCGTAGGACAAAAAGGGAACTGGACAAGGTGGTACTGAGGTTAAGTCGTTTCAGCGTTAAACGATAACTCAGTGTTTTGGGTAGTCGTGATGGCTTGCTAGAGTCCGCTCTCGACTTGTAAGTCATAGAGATGACTTGCTGCCAACTTCACGTGGGGCCTGCTGGGTCACACACGAGCAGGATCAAGATGCCACATCGGGACACGAATTTGGGTTAATTCGTGGGTCACTTAGGTGACGCTGTTTAAGAAATAATTGACTGTCTGGGACATGAAATATTGTCTTAAAAAATATCTACAAATATATGATATTTAGATTTGTGGGACAAATTTAAATATATATATATGATAATTGTTAAATAAATAATTGGATTATGCTATTTACAATTATATTCCTATTTATAATATTAGGAATAAATAAATTAGATAAGTTTCCTAAAAGTTAGGAAATTATTGATTTATTAAATTCACTAATATTAGGATAAATAGGATTGAGGTTGGCGCCTCACACTGGCCTATTTTAATTAATAGAAATGTTTTATTAATTAAAAGTCATGGCTTGAGATTTGAAATTCAAATAGATTTGATCTAGATTTCAAATGATTGAATTAAATATATTAAGGTAATATTTTAATTCAATAATATATATATATATGGGGAAGTCGAATTTTAGGTCTTAGTTGGATTTAAATATTAGTGTAATATTTTAATTCAATAAAGACTAAAATTCAAGATTTAAAAGATTGACTAAAGATATTATGGTAATATCTTAAATCAATATTGTTGGAAAATAACAAATTAGTTATAACTACCTAAGAGTTAGGTTTGTTATTTTGATTTATTAAATTCCAACAAAATAAAGGAGGACTTGGCGCATGGGTGAGCATCTTTTGGGAAGATTTGATCTTCCAATTTGATTCTCCAAGATTGCATTTGAATTCAAATTATAATATTAAGGTAATATTATAATTAGGAATTCAAGTCCTAAAATTATGATATTATTGTAATCTCATAATTTAATAATTTGATAATCATATAATTTAGGGATTCCCTAATTATAATTATCAAAACCCTAAAGCCTATATATACTTAGCAAAGTCGACTTTCCCCTATGCTCATGATCCTTGAGAATTTCGACTTTCCTTAGCCAATTCACAAGAGCAAAATTCGATTTTGGCTTTTGGTGAAGAGAGAGAGAAAACACAACCCTAGTTTTCCTAGAGAGAGAAAGTGGCACAAACCCTAAAAGGAGTTTTAGGATTTGTGACAAGGTTGTGTGTGAGATCAAGATAAGATTCTTGATCATAGGCGCCATCTAGTCTTGGAGTTCAAGAATTGTTCTTGAATTCAAGAACACCGTAGATAAGGTCCCTGATTCACTTGGAGAAGTGAAGGAGGCTAGCACCTAGGCATCTGCCAAACTGTTCGTGTGGATCACCGGCGGAGGGAGCACACTCGGAGTGGACTCCTCAGGATCGTGGACACAAAAGTCGCCGATTGATTTGGGTAAAATTCTGGTCCTTATACTGATACAGATCCATATAGCGAATTCATTGGGAAAGAAGTCGCTGTGTGCCTTGTTTTATTATGTTTTGGTTTAAATTTTTAAATTTATATCCGTTTCCGCTGCGTTGTGTGCATGGCGATTTCCGAACACCGACCCTATTGTTCTGCGATATCTTGGTTATGGATCAGGCACAGGAAAGTCATCCATGATCCAAACCTCTACTTTCTCGATCTCCTTGAGTAAGTCCCAATCTCTAGCGTGGCCACGCATTTCCTGGACAGACTCATCGAGGGCGCCAGTAAGATATCTCCCAATTTAATGGGGAACAAAATCCCAATTTTGGTCAGTCCACATTCCTCAGCACGGCAATCAACCAAACCCGTACTTAGCCCTTATGGCTACCCTGCTACGGGCAACGTTAGACTAAGCCAAAGTCTGACAACTGCAACGCCGGAATAATGATGACCTCAGGTCTAAGGCGTCGTGACAGGTGTACAAGAGAGGCAAGCTGATGACTAAACCCATGTAGGACTCTCCGGGTCAGTCCAGCAACTCGTAACCCCTTACGTAATTGCACCATGACTCTCGTTCCAGCATCTAGTGTGTGCATCCCTATGCACCGAGGTCATGCTGGTCTTAGTTCATTTCAAGTTCCCACTTGAATGAGCGATCAGGGACAAATTTAGATTAATTATCTCATAATTAATCACGGACTGTTATCATAGTAAACTTGCTAATGATATGATAACCATTAATTTATCTCCATAAATTAATTAATATGTTCACAACATATTTATAAAATGATTGGCCCTAGGGCACAATCTCCAACAGTTAGTCCCGGTCAATTTATCCTTCTCAAGGATAGATCGCAGTGACAGTGTTGAATCATTGGTTGCCATTTGATTCTACAATTGAGATATGAAAAGTTTAATTAGTAGGAAAAATATATATATCCACCATTTTATAAAACCCAGTAAAATTATTATTAGTGGCTAAGACCCATATTTCACCAAAGTTTACCGTCGCGTAGGCGATCATGCACCCTTAGGTTATTTAGGTAGGTAACTCCTTACCAATCACATCTCATGTGACTCTTAGATCTTTATGGGACTGTATCATCATATGATACTTATTATGGCATGTTTATCCCATCTAATGCCTTGAGGTCCAAATCCGATTTGATAACCCCATTAAGTCACACAATAAAAC
Organism: Chamaecrista fasciculata; assembly: GCA_003254925.1. Classification (NCBI taxonomy): domain Eukaryota; kingdom Viridiplantae; phylum Streptophyta; class Magnoliopsida; order Fabales; family Fabaceae; genus Chamaecrista; species Chamaecrista fasciculata. The sequence goes on from QANZ01013201.1 coordinate 3,201, forward strand.
TTGTGAATGGCTAGGCTCAAAAGAACGAGGCCGAAGCCCAACCCCATATCATCAAGGCCCACTAAACACGTGTCGCGTAGGCGATGACCGCATTTAATAAACCGAGGTTTCAACAAGGCATTGCGTTGAATCTTCCATTCACCCGCGTCTCCCCAAGGTCAAGGTAGATACGTGTCGCGTAGGCGATCACCGCTCCACGATGAACAAGACTTTAACAGGGTGTTTTATTGATGGCATTAAAACTTAAGATTTTTAAAAGGGTTCAATCTTAATGTTCCATTTTAGTTTAATTTTAAAACCAATTTTAAAATTAAATGAGTTGTGCCATGTGTTTATTTCCCATGTATCTCATACATATAAACGCATGCACGGATTTTGTATCTCATACAAGATCCCATACTCGTATCATATACGTTGTAGTGTAAAGTTAAATATAGCATGTTAAAACTCGTACCCCTAGGCATACATCTAGCGCATTGCATCTGATACAAATACTAAATGCATAAAACATACCGTGTTTAGATATGACCCATCTACCCTATAATCCTCTCAAGCCAATGAGAGAATTTTTCTAAAAAGAAAATAAAGTTACATTGGGAAAAACCTCAGTTACATTGAGGTATAACAAAAATATAAATTACATCAGAGTATAGGGAGACGACACGCAGGCCGTATTTACCAAAAACCCTAGAGCCATATCCAACACCACATAACACATATGAACACTTCACATATTATCATGTCAAACACGGCATACAACAACACATACCAAAAAACAATTTTTAAAATGTGTTCAATTAGGGTTAGTGCAATTTTAACATGCCTTTCTTGAAATTGGGCCTTGTATCAATAATTATAAAATCAAGAATCTCATTCAAGAATTTAAATTATTGCCCCAAAAATTTTAAAATTCATAATTTTAATAAATTTTCAGCCACCCCACAATATTATAATTAAAACATTTTTAACTATAATTATATAGGGATTTCGACTTAGGCCTTAAGATTTCAAGAAAATTTCCAAATCAATCCAATTGATTTTATATATATCATATACATAAAATTTTCACCTATTCCATAGATTGAGTTTTTAAATAAAACTTTTCGGTGGATTTTCGCAAAACCAAACATACGATTGAAAGTGGTAAACACATATCATACATCACATGTACAATTCACCAAAACCAGTATTGAACTCAAAAACTAGCGTGGCTTTGATACCACTGTTGGGACATCACGAAGGCGGCGCAGCGGAAGCGAGAAAAATAAAACGATTAAAACGCCTGAAAAATTAAAAACGCCACTCTATGATTTCCTACAGGATCCGCTAGATGAATTTAAACCGGCAAAGTAACTGGTATACCTCACGAGTTTCAATCGTTCCGGTTGAATGGTGCAATTCTGAGAAGTCCACACGAAGCGTCCTTCCTCCGCCAGTAATCCACACAAGCAGTTTAGTGGCACCAAGGTGCTAGCTTTCAGTTCTTTTCTCCAAAAGAACTCAGGAACTTAATCTACGGCTCTTAAAATTCAAGAACAATTCTTGAACCTTAAGAGGAAAGTGACGCAATAAACAACAAGAACCTTTCTTGTTTTCTCTCAAAACCCTAAATTAGGGTTCAAGTCGATTTCTCTCTCTACCTTAGAGAAAGTCGACTTTCCTTCTCTCTACACTCTAGGGAGCTTGAAATTTTCTCTCTCTTCACAAGGAAAAAGTGAGCAAGTCGACTTTAGCCTAGGTATATATAGAGTTGGGGAAATTTGATAATTATAATTAGGGAATCCCTAAATTAATGGATTATCAAATTATAAAATTATAAGATTACAATAATATTATAATTTTAGGACTTGAATTCTTAATTAAAATATTACCTTAATATCTTAATTGAATTCAAAATGCAATCTTTGAGAATCAAAATGGAAGATCAAATCTTCCTCCTTTGTCCCACAAGCCATGCGCCTATCCTCCCCAATATTTAAGAAATTTAATAAATCAAAAATAACATTCCTAACTCTTAGGAAGTTATAACCAACTTATTTATTTCCTAACAATACTGAATTAAGATATTACCCTAATATCTTTAATTCAAAATTTGAATCTTGAAATTAAAAACAAATCTTGAATTCAAATTCAAATCCAAGTCATGACTTTAATTAATAAAACATTTCTATTAATTAAAACCAAGCTAAAAGAGGCGCCACCTTCTATCCAATTTATCCTAATATTAGTGAATTTAATAAATCAATAATCTCCTAACTTTTAGGAAGCTTATTCAATTTATTATTCCCTAATATTGTAATTGTAAATAGATTAATCCAATTAACTATTTATCAATTAATATATTTAAACTTGTCCCACAAATTTAAATATCCTAACCGTAGATTTAATTTAACACAAGATTTTATGTCCCAGACATTTAGCTATGTCTTAAATTGTGTCACCGGAGTGACTCACAAATTAACCCTAATTCGAGTCCCTATAAGCGGTGTCCAGATCCTGCCCATGTGTGACCCAGCAGGCCTCACGTGAAGTTGACAGCAAGTCATCCCTATGACTCACAAGTCGAGAGCGGACTCTAGCAAGTCATCACGACTACCCAAAACACGTGAGTTATCGTTTTATCAAAAAGACCGATTTAACCTTAGTACCACCTTTTTATAGAACCTATTGTCACACGATATCTTGGTTCTGGATAAGGCACGGGAAAATCATCCTTAATCCAAACCACAACATTCTCGATCTTCTTGAGTTTGTCCCAATTTATTGAGTGGCCACTCTTTCCTTGGACAACTCATCGAGGGCGCCAGTTAGATATCTCTCATCTCTATGAGGGACAAAGTCCCATCTTGGTCAACCACATTCCTCAGCACTGCAATCAACCAACCCCGTACCTAGCCCTTATGGCTACCCTACTACGGGCAACGTTAGACTAGGCCAAAGTTTCACAACTACAACGCCGGAATAGTCAAGACCTCAGGTCTAAGGCATCGGGACTGGTGTACAGGAGAGACTAGCTAATGACTAAACCCATGCAGGACTCTCCGGGTCAGTCCAGCAACTTGTAACCCCTTACATAATTGCACCATGACTCTCATAAAGCATCGAGTGCATGCATCTCTATACACCGAGGTCATGCTGGTCTTAGTTCATTCTCGCTCCCACGAGAATAATCGACCAGGGACGGATTTAGATTAATTATCTCATAATTAATCAAGGACGCTATCATAGTAAACATGCTAATAATATGATAACAACATACTTTATTTCCATAAATTAATCACTATGTTCAAAACATATACATAAAATGATTGGCCCTAGGGCATAATCTCCAACAGTATGGCTATGTCTACCTAATGAAGCACAAGTCAGAGTCTTTTGAAATGTTCAAAAGATTCCAAAGTGAAGTAGAGAACCAACTTGGCAAGAAAATCAAAGCCCTTCGATCCGATCGAGGAGCCGAGTATTTGAGCCAAGAGTTTATTGATCATCTTAGAAGTTGTGGGATAGTCTCACAACTTACCCCTCCTGGAACTCCATCGTGGAATGGTGTTTCTGAGTGGAGGAATCAGACTTTATTAGATATGGTCCGATCTATGATGAGTCAAGCTGATCTCCCGCCATCCTTTTGGGGGCATGCTCTAGAAACTACTGCGTTCACACTTAACCGTGTTCCGTCTAAGGCAGTTGAGAAGACACCATATGAGATATGGACTGGGAAGAGGCCTAGTTTGTCTTACCTCAAGGTTTGGGGATGTGAAGTTTATGTTAAGCAACAGCCTAACGATAAAATGTCTCCCAAATCTCTAAAGTGATTGTTTGTGGGATACCCCAAGGAAACAAGGGGTATTATGTCTACTACCCATCTGACAACAAAGTGCTTGTAGTCAGAAATGGATTCTTTTTAGAAAAGGATTTTGTCTCCAAAAGAGAAAGTGGGAGTAAGATAGTGTTGGGAAATCACAGAGGGAGCGTAGCGAAAGGAAGAATTAAAAAAAAACTTGATAAAAGTGCTAACTCTGTGATTCCTTCCAGGATCCACTAACTATGTTTATACCAGGAAAGTAAAGATGTTTACCTAATTTCAATCGGTGACTTATCGTGTTCGCGAATTTGAGAAGTCCACTGAGTGTCCTTCCTCTACCGGTGATCCACACGAGCAGTTTGGCAGATGCCCAGGTGCTAGCCTCCTTCACTTCTTCCCAAGTGAATACGGGAACTCTATCTATGATTCTTGAATAATCAAGAACTGTTCTTGATTATCAAGATTGATTGGGGAGTACTAATATTATCAGGTGCAGGTCCAATTCTCTTTCAAGAATTTCGACTCACTCTCACAATATTAGGACTAGGCGAATTTTCACTCTCAATAGGTGCTCTAGGCGAAATTCTTGGTCTGACCAAGAATTGATGTGTGTTGTGACTTGTACTTGTGTTAGGCGCCTAGAGCCCTATTTATAGTGTTCTCATTCCTAGTTTTAGGGAATCCTAATCCAATTAGGAAATCTCTAAGATATTGGATATCTTAAGATATCTCAATATATCTTTTGATTTATAATATTAAACTTAATATTATAATTCAAAATAAATAGGGCAAATCGAATTTGAGTCTCAAAAATCAAATCTTGAGATCAAATCTTTATTTGCTCAAATCCTATTGGTTGGAATGAGTCATGAGGATTTGATTTTATAATTTAAATATTACTTTAATATATATATTATAAATCGAAATTTGCCTATATCTTAAACTTAAAATGCAAGATCAAATCTTGCACCCCAAGAAAAGGAACTAGGCGAAATCCTCATGTTAGCCTTGGAGGAATTTTATAGCAACCCAAACTCCTTAGGTGGTTATAACTAATTCCTAATAATTTTGAATAAAAATATTACTTTAATATCTTTTAATTCAAATCCCATATCTTTTCAAAAGATATTTTCCTTATCTTTATTTAATTAATAAAAACATTTTTCATTAATAAAATTAAGATAAATGAGGCGCCACCCTCATCTCTTATTTCCCCAATATTAGTGAATTTAATAAATCAATAATTTCCTAACTTTTAGGAAACTTATTTAATTTATTTATTCCCTAATATTTTAAATAAGAATTTAATTGTAAAACTATTTAACAATTAATTTAAATTTGTTCAACAAATTTAAAACCACAATCATAGATATTTATTTAAGACAAGATTTAATGTCCTAAGACAATTAACTATATCTTAAATTGTATCACCAAAGTGACTCACAAATTAACCCTAATTCGTGTCCCAAAATTAGCATCTTGATCCTGCTCATGTGTGACCCAGCAGGCCTCACGTGAAGTTGGCAGCAAATCATCTTATGATTCACAAGTCGTGAGCGGACTCTAGCAAGCCATCACGACTACCCAACACACGGGAGTTATCGCTTTAACGACTTAACGATTTAACCTAAATACCACCTTGTCATAATTCCTATTGTCTCACGATATTTTGGTCATGGATCAGGCACGGGAATGTCATCCATAATCCAAACGACAACTTTCTCGATTTCCTTAGTTAGTCCCAATTCCCAACGTGGCCACGCATTTCTTGGACAGACTCATCAAGGGCGCCAGTTAAATATCTCTCATCTTAATGAGGGACAAAATCCCATTTTGGTCAACCACATTCCTTTGCACGGTAATCAACCAAACCCGTACCTAGCCTGTATGGCTACCCTGCTACGGGCAACGTTGGACTAGGCCAAAGTTTGACAACTACAATGCCGGAATAGTCAAGACCTCAGGTCTAAGGCTATCGTGATAGGTGTACAGGAGAGGCTCGCTTATGACTAAACCCATGCAGGACTCTCCGGGTCGGTCCAGCAATTTGTAACCCTTTCAAAATTGCACCATGACTCTCGAGAAGCATCTAGTGCATGTATCTCTATACACCGAGGTCATGCTGGTCTTAGTTCATTTACGTTCCCACGTGAATGATCGACCAGGGACAGTTTTAGATTAATTATCATATAATCAATTAAGGACGCTATCATAGTAAACACGCTAATAATATGATAACAACATAATTTATCTCTATAAATATGTTCAAACAATAACACATAAATAAAATGATTGGCCCTAGGGCACAATCTCCATCAGATAGATCTTGAAGAGGTTCAAGATCCACAAGACACTCTAGAGGCGCAGAAGGAAACTAGAGAAGAGCCACAAGACGTTGTGGAAGCTCCTCTAGTAGCACAAGGACCACGAAGGTTTGATAGAACATGTTCTCAACCTCAAAGATATGGATTTTTGATGACTGAGAACAAGGATGTGTTGCTCATGGAGTGTGGTGAGCCTACCACCTATTAAGAAGCTATTGTGGGTCCCAACTCTGAAAAATGGGTTGAAGCCATGAAGGCAGAGATGCAATCCATGTACGACAATAAGGTATGGACCTTAGTCGATCCACCTGAAGGTGTAAAAGCCGTAGGGTGCAAGTGGGTTTTCAAAGAGAAAACCGACATGGATGGCAACGTTAATGTCTTTAAGGCCATGCTAGTTGCAAAGGGGTTCACTCAACGTCATGGTATTGACTATAATGAAACGTTTTCCCCAGTTGCAATGGCCAAGTCCATTAGGATCCTCCTTGCCATAGACGCATATTACGACTATGAGATATGGCAAATGGATGTCAAAACAACATTCCTTAATGGAAGGCCGCCCAAACATGTGTAAATGACACAACCTGAGGGGTTTGTATGTCCAAAGGAACCAGAGAAGGTGTGCAAACTTCAGTGATCCATTTATGGATTGAAGCAAGTATCACATTGTTGGAATCATCGTTTTGATGAGGTAGTCAAAGAGTTTGGCTTCTTGCAAAACCCTAATGAGCCTTGTGTTTACAAGAAGGTTAGTGGGAGTACGACTGTGTTCTTGGTGCTTTATGTCGATGACATATTGCTCATTGGAAATGATGTTCCTACCTTGGAGATTGTGAAATCTTGGTTGGGAAAATCATTCTCAATGAAGGACTTAGGAGAAGCTGCTTACATTCTAGGCATCAAGATCTATAGAGAAAGATCTCGAAGGCTTCTTGGATTAAGTCAGAGTACATACTTGGATAAGGTACTGAAACGGTTCAGTATGCAGGATTCAAAGAAGGGATTCATACCGATGAATCATGGTTTAGGCCTGAGCAAGAATCAGTGTCCCAAGACACTTGATGAGCGAGGGCGCATGAGTGGCATCCCTTATGCTTCGGCAATAGGATCCATCATGTATGCCATGTTGTGTACTCGACCAGATGTGTCATTTGCCCTGAGTATGACGAGCCGGTTCCAACAAGACCCTGGTGAGGATCATTGGACCGCTGTCAAAAACATCCTTAAGTACTTGAGAAGGACTAAGGACGAATTCTTTGTTTATGGTGGAACTAATGAAGAGTTATGTGTAATTGGTTACACAGATGCCAGTTTTCAAACCGACCAAGATGATTTTAAATCGCAGTCTGGATACGTGTTTCTCCTGAACGGTGGCAGCGTGAGTTGGAAAAGTTCCAAGCAGAGCACGATTGCTGATTATACAACGGAGGCTGAGTATATAGCAGCATCAGATGCAGCGAAGGAGGCTGTATGGATTAGGAAGTTCATTGATGAGCTTGGTGTGGTTCCGACCATTACTGATCCTATAACCTTGTATTGTGACAAGCCAAGGAGCCCTGGTCCCACCAGAAGACCAAACATATACTCAGACGTTATCACCTTGTTAGAGAGATGATTGACAGAGGTGATGTCAAGATATGTAAAGTAGCAAGCGAGGATAATGTTTCCCATCCTCTTACGAAACCTCTTGCGCGGGTCATACATGAATGCGATGTAACGTCGATGCGAATTAGACATATTGATCAATGTACCTAGTGTAGGAACAGTTGGATTAATGATTGTACCTAGTGCAAGTGGGAGTTTGATGGAGATTGTGCTCTAGGGCCATTCATTTTATATGTATGAACATATTATTTGAATGATTTATGAATGATAAATTATGTCGTTATCATATTATTAGCATGTTTACTGTGATAACAATCCTTGATTAATTATGTGATAATTATTCTAAACTGTCCCTGGTCGATTATTCACGTGAGAACGTGAATGAACTAAGACCAACATGACTTCGGTGTATAGAGATACACGCATGTGATGCTTCTCGAGAGTCATGGTGCAATTATGTAAAGGGTTACGAGTTGCTGGACCGACTCGGAGAGTCCTGCATGGGTTTAGTCATGAGCTAGCATCTCCTGTACACTTGTCACGATGCCCTTAGACATGAGGTCTTCATTATTCCGGCGTTGTAGATGCTGAACTTTGGCCTAGTCCAACGTTACCCATAACAGGGTAGCCATACAGGCTAGGTACGGATGTAGTTGTTTGCCGTGCTGAGGAATGTGGTTGACCAATAAGGAATTTTGTCCCTCATTAAGTTGAGAGATATTTGACTGGGCCCCACGATGAGTTTGTCCAAGGAATGTGTGGCCACACAAGGTAATGGGACTAACTCAAGGAATCGAGAAAGTTATGGTTTGGATTAAAGGATGACTTTCCCATGCCTTATCCATGACCAAAATATCGTGTGACAATAGGGATTATGACAAGGTGGTGTTAGGAAATCCCAGCACCAGAACGCAGCGGAAGCAAAACGTAAAATTAAAATTTTAAGCGCCAAGCCCAAGATTCCCAAACGGATCCGCTAGTTGAATTTAAAACCTGTTAAGATAGTGGTATACCTCACAAGTTCCAATCGGTTTGGTTGTACGGGGCGTTTCCTAGAAGTCCACGTGACGCGTCCTTCCTCCGCCGGTGATCCACACGAGCAGTTTGTCGGGCACCAAGGTGCTAGCCTTCTGTTCTTTTCTCCAAAAGAACTAGGGATCCAATCTACAGCTCCGGTTGTCAAGAACAGTTCTCGAACCAAACCAGTCTATCAAGAACATTTCTTGATCTATGTATATAGGAGGCGCACAAAACAAGACTCCTCTTGTTTTATTCTCACAAAACCCTAGCTATCTTAGACAAGTCAAACTTTCACTAACTCCTTAGCAAAATTTGACTCTCTCTCTCACTTAGGCTAGGTTGTGCCATTTTTCTCTCTCTTGTCTCACAAGAAGAAGTAGGCGAAATTGCACTTGTGACTTAGGGTTAGCTAATTTCGACTTAGCCATATATTTATATAAAGATAGGGATTTGATAATTATAATTAGGGAATCCTTAAATTATAGGATTATCAAATTATAAAATTATGAGATTACAATAATATCACAATTTTAGGACTTGAATTTCTAATTAAAATATTACCTTAATATTTCAATTAAATTCAAAATGCAATCTCTGAGAATCAAATGGAAGATCAAATCTTCCCTTGGGACCCACTAGACCAATGCGCCATCCTTCCTCCTTTATTTTGGAATTTTATAAATCAAAAACATTCCTAACTCTTAGGAAGTCATTATCTTCCAAAGATTATGAGTTAAGATATTACCCTAATATCTTTGATTCAAATCTTTTGATATCTAGATCAAATCTTTTGAATTCAAACTCATGACTTTAATTAATAAAACATTTTTATTAATAAAATCACCAAAGAGACGCCACCCTCAAATCAATTTTAGAGAATTTAATAAATCAATAATCTCCTAACTTTTAGGAATCGTATCTGATTTATTATTCCCTAATATTATAATTGTAAATAAATTAATCTCATTAACTATTTAACAATTATTATTATATTTAAAGTTGTCCTACAAATTTAAATATCACAACTGTAGATAATATTTAAGACAAGACTTAATCTCCCAGACATTTTGTTGTGTCTTAAATTGTGTCACCGGAGTGACTCACGAATTAACCCTAATTCGTGTCCCTTTAAGCGGTGTCCTGATCCTACTCATGTGTGACCCAGCAGGCCTCACGTGAAGTTGGCAGTAAGCCATCTCTATGACTTACAAGTCGTGAGCGGACTCTAGCAAGCCATCACGACTACCCAAAACACGTGAGTTATCGTGTTTACCAAAACCGACTAAACCTTAGTACCTCCTTGTCATAGACCCTATTGTCACACGATATCTTGGTCATGGATTAGGCACAGGAAAGTCATCCATAATCCAAACCACAACTTTCTCGATCTTCTTGAGTAAGTCCCATTTCCTAGCGTGGCCACGCATTTGTTGGGAAATCACAGAGGGAGCGCAGCGGAAGAAAATAAAA
>QANZ01013251.1:6376-36310 GCA_003254925.1 Chamaecrista fasciculata
ATATATATATATATATATAGTAACTTTATGCTGTGGAATATTCTTAAACATGTTCAATGAAAGTAGTTTGAAACCTAAATGTGTCCATTTTCTTAAGTTTAAGGAATGATATTGAGTGAGTGTGTTTTCCTATGAATGTTAAATTAAGAAATCGAGCTTAATTTTCTTTGAACTGCCCAATTTCTTTTTCTTTTGTTGATATATATAATTAAAACCAACTCGTGGCTTGATTTTTTTTTTTTTGGTGAGCAACTCGTGGCTTGAATTTGATTGACTATGATATGCCACCAGGTACTTTGCGTATATGTGACAAATTAAAGTTTGATAGGCTGCCATGTGTTTAATTAATAATTAATTTGTACATGAGGATATTTTTTATTGGTCATTAACATTAAATACTAATAATATGGGATGTATATCTATATTATTTCTAAATAGAATTTTACAATCTACTAAGAATTCAAATTGTGGGAAACTTTAAATGGTTAAAATCTTGTTACTAATTAGACAGTGACATTATTATATTACCTTGCTCAGATATACTTGCAGTCCAAATTATTACTATTGAAAAAAAAGAAAAAAAAGAAAGAAAGGAAACATGAGCAGTTTATAGATGGTAGTGGGAAGGCATCCAACGAAGTATCAACACTCATACGGACATGTAACACTGACACGGATATTAACATGAACATGGATATATTGACACGTTATATTTTTAAAATTATACGACACGACATGGTATATATTTATATATATAAATAATTAAAAATTTATAAATTTTGATAAATTTTTTTAAAATTATAATATGTATTCATAATATATGTCATATGTGATATTATTTTTTATTGTTTGTCATGATAAAGTTACAGAAAATTGGTTTTATATTTTGAAACTTATGAATATGTGTCGTGTACTCGTGTGGGTATCGTACGAATATCGGACACAGATACGTGTCTGACACAATAACACAATGTCAAAATAAAATGTCCATGCTTCATAGAGACCTTAGCCATTTATTTGGGATAGTAAAATTATATATTTACACGCAAAATTGAGAATCGCTTATATATATAGTAACGGGCTAAAATTATGCTTAAATCTATATTATATTATATGTGGGAGGAGCTTTCTGGTCATCCTTCCACTTATACTAAGATAAAAAATTACATATAATTAAAATAAGAGAAACTTATTATTTGGTTCTTTCTTTTTTACTGAATCAACGATTTAGTTCTTAATTTATTTTACATATATATTTGTGTGCCCGTTAAGACACGCAAAACCCTAATTAATTTTATGTGTCCATCTTTTTGTCGGAAAAGTCGTTTGTCCTTTTTGTTTCAAAAAATGCTAGTATTAATTAATGAAGTCTTTGGCCTGACATTTTTATAAACATAAGTTGTGACTTCTTTGGTATAAAGATCTTTGCAGAAATAATAATAATAAATCAAAACAAAAACCAAAACTAGAAACCAAAATTTTTTCTTCAAGATATATATGATCACTCAAAATTGTTAATTATACTTTTTTTTTTTTTACTTATCCTCCTAAAGACAAGACTTATGAAGATATATGATTGCAAAAAAATAAAAATATAAAATAATCACACAAAGTACAATAATCTCACATCAATATGAAAAGAGAAGAAGCGAAATCTCATTAATACAAAAAAGAAAAGTCAAAACCTCACTTTGGTCCTTAATATTCATCTCAAATGTCATTTTAGTCCCTAATAATTTTTGTTTATCTTTCTCGTTTCAAGTCTCAATATAACAAAATTGAAGCTAAATTGATTTTGATGAGTTGTTTCTCTTCTCAATTGGGGATGTCGACAAACAAGGTTAAATCAAGCTCGATAATGAGTCTAAAAGTGAGTATCTCGTTTTATGAAGTTGGTAATATCTCTCTCGTTTCAAGTCTGACTGCAACGAAATCAGAGTTATATATAGATTACTCTTGATGAGTTCTTTTTTTGTTCAGTTGGAGTCATCGACAAACGAGGTCAAACAATACTTCTAAATTTGGTATTGGTGTTTTGACCAAAGTTATTTTTATAATACTATTTGATCTCTCGTTTGTTCATGTCTCTTCAACTGGATAAAGAAAAAAATTATCAACTATAACTCGTAATTTCAATGTCATTACATTCGGATTTGAAATCTAGAGATATATGATCAACTCCATGAAATGATAGGCCCATTTTCGCGATTGATTTCAGATCCTATTTAACCTAATTTGTTAACAGCCTCAACTGGACAAAAAAAACTCGTCAATAGTAACTCGTAACTTTGATTTTGTCACATTTTGACTTAAAATGAAAGAGATATAACTATAATCACTAGCTAGGGACTAATTGTTGAACTTATTAGGAAACAATAAAGACCGAGACAAAATTGTTGAAAAACATTAAAGGCCAAAATAGAATTAATAAAACATTAGGGACCCAAAATAGAATTTGAAGAAAATATTAGAGACTGAAATAGAATTTTGACCATATAAAAAATGGGTTAGACTATAATGAAAAAGTTTGATTCTTGACCTGGGAAGCAATAGGTCATAAACCAATAAAATAATGACGCGTAGAAGAGTTAGTTGTACGTAATTAATGGTGTGACTCCATATACAGTTTTGATTGGTTAAAAGAAAAATATTTTTTTTTCAGCATTAAATTACATCAATGACTATAATTATGTCACATTAGTAATTGCATCTATGTCAAGAATCAGACTTTGCATCCTAGACTAACCCATACAAAATAAACATCTTGATTGTGACACCAAAAAAAATTATATTTGACCGGCCAGAATTTGATTAGGGTTTGACGGGCATTGACGCGTGAAAGGATTAATCCCAAGCCATCAGATATGACTTATGGGCATGGTATGTAAAATAAAGGGTTGAGATCATGAGCTTATAATGAAGTCTCAAAAATTAATGATAAAGCAGAAGTGGGACCAATTAGCCTCTTTTATGGACTTCCTTTCTGGTTTCGAAAACACACTTTGATTTGATCATTTTGGCCATTAATTAATGACCATGATATAACTAATAGGCGACTTCCTTCTTATTGTTTAAGTTACATCAATCAGTATTAAGTCATTCTTGTTGCAATATTTTAGAATTTTTTTTAAAATATATGATATTTACAAATTCAAGAGAATATTAATTATTTTTTATTATTTTATTCTTATTATATATAAAAAAATCATAAATGAATAAGTATTTCTTAAGTAATTTAATAAGATAGTTTAGTCTTTTTATTTCATTTTTCTCTTATATTAAGTGAACTAATTATTTTTTTAATCTATATGCATTTACCTTAAACATCAGATATATATAGAATAAAAAGGAGTAATTCTTAGAGTTAATTAATTAAGAAACTAGTGGAAAACCAACTTGTATTGTATGATTGTATCACTGCCGAAATAATGTGAAGCATTGTGAAGAGTTAGGATAAAAAAAAATTCTGAATTGTATCAATGTGTGGCTACATTTTTAGTTGGTCTTTCTTTACCAATTAGTATTATATACATATAATATATATTCATCAATATCACCACCAACTAATTATGAATACTGTTTGAAGTAACTGCTACCATTAAAGCTTATATATATCTATAATTCTATACAGGAAAAAGTATAGTTTTACCTTTAAATTTTATATTAATTGTTAATTTTTTAATATTTTATATTTTAATTAATTATATTTTTTATTTTTATTTTAGTCAAATATTAATAGTAGAATCCATATGGTTAATGATATGTAATATAAAATTAATAAAAAAAAATATTCAAATTTTAACTTAAATTAAAAAATAAAATAAAGTATGTCGTTAATTTATTAAAAAAACTAATCAAATGATAAAATTGACTAAAGTATAAAATATTGAGACGAAATTGATAACAAGAAAAGATTAGAAATAAAATTGTCAATTTGTATAAAGTTTAGAAATAAAAGAATACTTTTACCTATCATAAAAATTGTAAATTAAAGGGAGGGGAAAAGAAAATAAACACTTTGTGTGACTTTATAAGTCCTTAAAATATTTGGCCATGTAATAAACTCAGATTTTTAATTAGAATGGTCGGCATCTTATTAGCATCAAGAACAAAAGGTTTGGCCAAAAGGAATTGAAAAACCTACTTATATTGATGTTGCCTCAACTATTTAACTTGTCATGATCAATTTCAATTCCTTCGTTTTTTAGGGCTAATGACATTGATGGGTTCGATTAATTTGTTACTTTTCAACTAATACCATAATGCTTATTTTTTTTGTAAATTTAAAATTAGTGACTACATGGATGTAAACTTATCTTTAGAAAAATAATAATCACTCCTATTAATTCTTTAATTTAGTCAAATGATATAATTAATAAAAGAGAGTAGCTAGAATGATTAACATATGATGAGTTCATCTTTACTATTATATTGTTATTTTAGAAATTAATTCATATATTTTTTGTTTTTTTGAAACTAAAATAGAATCATCAATCTAATTATAATTTAGTATATATGATTCATTTTTGTAATTAATATTAGGAAAAGTCAAGGCTACAAAACCAAGGATGGTATAGGTATTAGCTAGGTATATGAGGGAGTGGGGTTGGTGATAGTGACAGTGATGGCTCATTTTGCTGTTAGTGATGTATAAATTAAGAGACGAAGTTGATAGATATTGATGCATGAAGTTGGCTATAGTTGCTACCCATATTTACTTTATTTTGTGGGGTTGGGGATACGGTTCTCATCTTTCTTCAAAATACTTACCTAAAGTATTTTTTATTATTATTAAAATAAATTACATTTTTACTTTAAAAGTGACATTTGAGTATCTAATTCTATTCATCATTAGTATTTTGGTACCTAAATTTTTTTCTTTACTGTTTGGCAGAGAAAAGCACGTGTAGGTCACATGCATGGTGGAAAAATACGAAACTCACCTTCATAAACTCAAGTTTCATGATTCAGACTTAAAAAAATACGAAATCCTCTATCTTGAAATACATATTGGATCGTGTTTTTTTTAAGGTTGAATAGTGAAATATGAGTTTATGAAGGTGAATTTCGTAATTTTCACCATGCATATGATCTGCACATGCTTTTTCTTGTAAGAAAGTAACAAAAAAGAAATTGGGTATCACAGTACTAACATCGAATAGAACGGATACCAAAATATTACTTTTGAAAGAATATGATACTAAAATGAAAACGATCCATACCTCAGGATACCAAAATACAATTTAATTATTATTATTATTATTATTATTATTATTTACATATTTTAATTCTATGAGCACAGATACTATATAATTTTCATGTTTTATTTTTTTTAATAATTTTATATTATATTTCATAAATTATGTAAAATTTATCGTTATTTATTAAGTAATAATAGATCAAATTAATAAAAAAATTTAAAAACAAAATTAAAAATTAGTATAAAAATTGAGAATTAAACAAAAATTTTGCTAAATATTTATTAATTATTTTCACTAAACTAACAACCAAATATCGTTTGTTGTTGTAACTAACAAATTAGTTATTTTCATCTTTTTAAAATGTGTCTCTGATCCACCTTAAATTGGTTAAACACTTGATTAAAAGAAGCGACGAACAGACGACTATATAGTGAAGTTTACACATGTATACATATAGAATTGGATCTTGTGTATTTCTTTCTCTATATATTTTGTGTGGAGTTAAAAAGAGAAATGGAGAGGAAGAGAGAAAAATGATGAATCCCATAGGGCAATGATATAGAGCAAATTGTAGCCAAAACACTTCATTTCTCTTTTATTTTCTCTCTTCACTTTAATTGTATTTAATAATTAAAAGTCAAAAAATAGTCTGGCAGTGAAGAAGTGGGGTTGTTAAAATAATTGCACATTTCATAGCATTTTCCTAAATTATATATAGGGCCATATTACCATATAGTATCTAATGATCCGTATGAATCACAATAATAAACTTTATATATATATATATATTGAATGATTGGTAAACCTTAAATTTATAAAACAATTTATATGTCGGATATAAATTGAATGATTTGCAGGAGCACAACCTTAAAGGCTAGCTAGTGGGTACATTTGTTGTTCAAAACATTCAATATGCAAATCAATTTTTGTCTTTTTTAGTGACAACATTTTAATTAATTATTTGCAAAAATCTCAGCAAAGTTTCCTCAAAGTTTAAAGTCACCAAAATTTATACAAAATAATCTAACAGTCAATATACTAGAGAAGAGCTGATCTAATTAATTAAAGCCAAAACTATTGAATTCCGATTCAGCAAATTTATACGATTTGAAAGTCTCTGAATTATTAATCGGATTTCTTAAAATTATATGTTAATAATATATAAAATATAAACATAAAAATGATGAGTTTTAGAGAGTTATTAAATTTTTTATCACTATTATTTGTTGTTTAATTTTGAAATATTAAATAAAATAACTATTCAATCTTGTTAGTATTTTTATAATTTATTTTAGATATATTAAATTTAAAAACAATACTATGCACATATATACCTCATTGTTTAGACATGCCTAGAAGCATAAATTACATTAATTTTTTTTTTAATATTGTCTCATCAAAATCTCCAAATTTCCTGAGATCATATCTGCTTTGAAAACTGAATGAAAAAGCTATCAGTTAATGACTTTTTTTCATATTGTGTGAATCATGACACTAACTAATAATGATTAATTATTTGACTATAACTTAAAACGCATCCAAAATGACGCATCCATTAAATTTGATTGCTAGACGCCAAAGAAGAAAAGCTTTCAAAGAAGAAAAGTTAAAAGAACGAAAAGGAAGAAGGGGTAATTATTAATTAAGAAGGTCATGTGTCCAAATGTGTCCAATTTAGTGAAAAGGATATCTCATATATATATATATATATATATATATATATATATATATATATCATTCTTTCATTTCCACAATGGCAGCTAAGAAATATTTGCATTGCTGTATATATATGTCCACATCTCAATCTACCTCCATAGAATCAAAACATATCAACTTGGAAGAGAATCTATTGCTCTTAATTGACAGTTTAATTTATTTAATAAGCCATCTAATAGTTAATTATATCACATTCCAATCATATAATTAATCAGTGGCTAAGTTATAGAAAGTCCTTCATGCATGTCCAAACAAGATATATATATATATATATATATATATATACACACTATAGAAACATGTTTACTTGTCTGATTTGGTTTGATGTTTAAATTTGGGTTGTTTTATACATTTGCATATTTTGTTAATGCTACAAGTAACATTGTAGTTTTATATATAAGGTAAATTATGGAGAAGGTGCTTGTGGTTTGATTAATTTACAGAAAGGGTCCATGTGATTTAAAAAGTGATAAATAATGGTCTGTGGTTTGCTCCGTTAACAAAAAGAGTCCCAAGAGATATTTGTCATCCAAAACTAATGGAATTACAACAATGTGCAGCTCACTTGACTCATTTTCACATACTCAATTCCTAATTTTTGAGGATTAGGATTAGGGTTCGAGAATGTGAGTTAGGGTTTGCGAGGATGTGAAGATAGGGATCGATTTCTGCACAATAGAGGAGAAATTAGGAATTGAGTATGTGAAAATGAGTCACGTAAGCTGCACATTCTCATAATTCCGTTAATTTTAGATGACAAATATCTCCTGTGATTCTTTTTGTTAAAAGAGCAAACTACATACCATTATTTACCATTTTTTAAATCACATGGACCTTTCTGTAAATAGGCCAAACCATAGAGAATGTGTAAGTTTTAATTTCTCCCTGTTCCCACAGCAAAATTAAAGCCAACATATTTATTTTCTTTTGTTAAAAACACACAAATGATTAAGATTTGGGTAATCACAAATGATTAAGATTGGTTGTAAAGTTTCTGGCTTTCAGACAACTAACATGAAAAGCTTTTCCATTAGAAAAAAATCATATATGGTTTCCGTTCTCATTTTGGCCCAACATGGCAACCTCAATTTATGCTGTAATAATATATTGTCATTTGATTCCACATGTATCACTCAATTATACCCATTATTTTATTTTTTTACTTATCACTTAACTTTATTTTAATATATTGTAACAACGACAAGTCATTAAAAAAATTATGCGCCAAAAGTCCGTTCGTTTCACCGTTAAAAAAAATAAAATTAGTCATATTTATATCATTTTAAAATTGATTGTGACGAATTCAAATATATATTCTACTTTTGACGAGTTATTTTTCTGTTTAATTGAGACTATCAGCAAATGAAGTCAAATCAGACTTGAAAATAATTTTATAACCAAAAATTAAAAAACCACGAAAAATAAATTTTGAACTCGATTTGACCTCATTTAACGGTCCCCAACTTTATTAGAAAAGAGATTCATGAAGACCGCAACTTATCCCAAAAATAAAAGGCCTAAATTTCACTTTGGCCATTTTAAAATAATTGTTATATATTCCCATCATATTTAGAAAGGTTTTTGGTGATAATTTTCTTAAGAAATGTTTTTCCATTTCTCCACTTAAGTAAAGAAAAATTCTCAAATATTACAACCTCTTTTGAAAATAGAGGCCATATATGAATGAAAGGTTGAGAAAGAATGAGGCCCCACAAGAAAAATCCTTGAGATGAGTCACATGGCCTATCAGTACAAATTACAAAACCACAAAAGCTTCTTATTTTCTTTCTTCAAACAAAAACTTGATGCCCATTTTCACACATATCGCAAATCCACATTGTCCATAATATATGTCCCCACAACACCAACAGTCTGCAAATCTGAGTGCAGCTCGTTGTTGACCTAGCAGCAGCAGCACTAATGAAATGAGTGCTACACATTATTCCTACCACCTAATTGCCTATAAATGACATGCCACGTGGTAGCCACACATGCTAGCCTCCTAACTACTTCCTCTGTTTTGAGAAATTTTATATTCTATGGATCACTTTCTCTTCATAAATACTGAATCAGAGTTAGCAATAAAAGTTTACAGAGTTTAATACAGTACATGACTCATGTATGCAAATGTAAGAACTTGTAAATAGGTTTAGTAATCTCCTATATAGTAATAATATATATGTTCAAGTTCGATTCTAAGAACTAGGAAGTGATTACATTCAATGTATGACAATATACCAAACAACAATATTTCAAGTGGTTCGCTTCCCGACCTGAATGGGATTATTCTTTACCTAGACCGTAACACGGATAGGTAAGGAACACCCATGGTATTTACAAAAAAAAAAAAAATATTTCAAGTGAAAGACACATGTGAAAATATGCATGTGCTGAAGAATTATAGTACAATTTCTTATATCTTTATTATGGGATTTATCAATAAAACGATTAAGTGAAAGAAATATTTTAAAAAGCCCTGACCATAAAATACTGACTGGTAAAAATAATTACCTCCATCATTTAATAAGTAAAAAATCTCTTACCCAAAAAAAATCTAATAAAAAAAATGTAAAAATCACTTCGTAAATTTTCCATTCAGTTGAGGCTTTTAAGATTTATATTTGCTTTTTAAAAGTCACAATTAAATTTTTCCATGCAGCCCAAACAGAAAAAAGGAACAGCTTTGGCAGGACAAATAAAGCTACTCAAAATAGATACTGCATCAAGAAAACAAAAATTATAATTTTCAATTAATTTTTATGAAATATACAAAGTATTTGCAGATTACACTTTACAAGCAAAATATAATTTCTATGGCCATTCTAGTATTCTACCAACCTTAAACTATAAGAAAGTCCATGGATGATCACAGCAAGATTGCATGAAATTTAATACACTTTATTATGGTCTTGACAAAGCAAGTCAGCAAACCCCACAAAGATCCAAGTGTATTCACCACTAGGACTTTTTTTCATATTTGACATCTCTACATATATATACCTTTTAATACCATAGAGATAAGCACACCAGCAGCCACCAAAAACCGAAAAGTCAAAAAGGTAGAATTTCACATTATTTAAAGAAGACATGTGAGACTATTAACAACTATGAAGATCCCAAAAGACAATTGAAAAAGCCGTAGAAACTGCCAAGTGATGTCCAAGACGTTAGCAATAACATAATAATGCACTAAAAATCTGTGCATACAATAAAATAGCAAAGCCCACCAACACGTGATGGTCCCAACAATTGGGGCTAATATCTGCACGCTCACTTAGTGCGTAATCAAAACATAATCCACACCTTAATTGAAATACTAAATAATAATTATCATTCCTTACACCACCACTTGAGTGAGTCCCCCTTGCTTGCTTGGGTGGAAGACACAAAAGGGAATTCAGATGTCATCTTGGACCCGATTCTAGCAAGTCAACTAACATAATCACCTCTACTATGAGAAAGTGGAATCAAATTAACCATTAAGAAGAGACAAACAGATAGAGAGAATGATATTACTACAGTTTCAGAACATAAGTTGTACTTTAGAAACGCACTTACAATATTTGATGGCAAAATAAAAGATTGAGCTCTTTATAATCCCATTTCATTGGTAAGCATAAATGAATAATAATGACTTGATGCGTAATGTCAGCATAGACTTCAAGCTTAATACTGTACCTCAGCCTATTTCACAACTAGACACATCTTTCTCCACATGCAAGCGGTTTGTTTACACTAGATATGCTATTTATATATGGATGAGTGATGACGAGTGGATAGACACTCTAGTTGGAAATTAGCATAAACATCTCAGAGGGTGTCAATCCAACCTAAAACTTTGTCAATCCTGTCTGATTCAGAATATAAGCATTTTACGTTTATGCTATCAGTTGCCTGCTGTGAATTTAGGGGGGCTATTGAAAAGATAGACAGAAAATGCAAATAATAATCTGTACAATAACATAATAAAAAAATTGTTCTGTTAACAAAGTTCAGTTCAACTAGCACAGCATGCATTATACACATACATCAACATGCATGTACAAATACAACAAAGACAAGATGTTAGACCTCTTATGGAAGGAAAAGTGAGGCAAAAAGAGGGAGAGCAGCCCATTACTGAATTTGGGCTTGCGCCCAATTTGAACCAAACCAAGGTATATGGTACTGAAAAGAGGAGGGCAGGCAAGGAAAAAAAAATTAGATAATGGTTTGGGAGAGAGTTTAGCCTCTCCAAAGCTAGACAACCTTAGGTTCCTATCTTTGTTTTTGCTGGTTATTCAGTATTTCAAGTAGGGTGCTCTGTGCAGTGTTCGGTTCTTGAGTTTTTTGATTCTGCTGGCCATTTATGAGCTATTTGGTTTACTGTTTCTGTTGTAAGGGCTGTTTTATTCTGATATATATAAAATAGTCAGTGCTTTCCTATCACAAGACAAGTTAAGCTGTAGAAATATGATGAATGGTATTTCTATATCATGAAAATGGAGTTTACATATATATTTATAGACTCTGGAAAACCAAGCTAACAACATCTAACTACTTCCTACTCTTAATACATGCTATCTACATCAAATGATCAAATAACAAGTATCCAACAATTAACATAGCAACACTCCCCTCAAGTTGGAGCAAAGATGTCACACATGCCCAACTTGCAAACTAGAGAATGAAACATTTGTTTGCCAAGGCCTTTAGTGAAAACATCAACAAAGGATGATACAACGAACTCCTGCTAGCATTTGGCCAAAAAAAAAGAACTCCTGCTAGCAAAACTAGAACTATGAACATAAAAAAAGATAGTTATTTCAGCAAGAATCAAGTGGAGGCAATAAGTAAGCTACCAAACCAAGAATTAACAATATTACAGAAAACAAAATATTAGGCAATCAGATATATTTTTAATACAATAAATAAATAAACCTTGTCCTAGTAGGTTTTTTACTCATCTTTTAATTTCAAGAGAAGTTTGCGGATATTTTCAAAACAAAGGGAAAGACCAAGTAATTTGAGCATCTCTTAGGAGAAGGTGGAGTGATTTACCCTTACTAAAACAGCTTGTATTCATATCAAAGATCTTTCAAGAAAAAATTTTTAACGAACATTTTTTTTTGAACAGTTACTACTTACTTTTAAGTTGCCATCCTTCAGAATCAAGACAAGTGAAGAATTCCCATCTGTTCTAATTAGCATTCAGTTTTAACCAGAATATATGATTTACAGAGGGTGCAATTTCAAAATCAATTTAAGAGATAGGAGCTTCTGATCAGAACACATGAGATCACGGTGTGTATCGGTCAAATGCTAACGGAAGGAAAGGAAAGAATTCACCAAAAAATGTAGCAATCCTAGAAATAAGGTGACTAGGAGGTTCAGAGATTTAGAATGAATTTTTGGGCAGACAGCTACAAAATGTATTAGGAAGTGAGGAATGAGGATGATTCACATTTAGGTTTAATTTTCCAGTTTTTTTCAGCATAAACAATGAAAAGATGATTCATATTATTAAAGTGACTGATCCACAAGGAACCATAGAAAGGTCAACACCACGAGGATCACACTGCTTTAGACTTGACTGTCAGCTCCAACCTGTGTTTATTTACTATTTTCTTCTGCCTCCATCCACGCGCTGTTAATAGCTAAAGAATTTATAATTTGTTTCCTTGATCCTAGCAACTAACAGCATATACTGCTTGTAGTTTCTGTTAGAAGAATACAATGTTCTGTAGTAATGAGCTCCATTTCTAACTCAGGCTTTATGAATAACCACGGGATTGATTGTATGACTAGCAATTCATTTGCGTATAAGAACAGAATAAATGGATGCATATTAAGATTTTTCTTAACTGTACATGTATTTGGAGTAGAAAAACAACAATTGAACTCAATGGACAGCACAATTTTTTACAGGTCTGTCTGTCCATTAGTATAGGTAAATGTGTGACATTGGAATTATTGCAGATTAACCAATCCAAACACTGCCAAAAAGAAGACAAACAATAAATTAGTGCAACCAGACTAGATATGGAAATCTTGCCAGAAACTAATAAAATAAAACCATATTACAGGCGGTTGAGTTAAAAATACCTATTATTGAATGTACACCTACAATGACAACAAAGATTACGTCATTCTTTCCAGGTATAGGGAGCACGGTCAACAACTAAATAGTCTCCTCTAATATCCTTTACAACTCGAAGGTCATCATCAAGATACACAGTATCAAACCTGCAGAAACAAGATGCAGGGGTCACCAAAAAAAAATTCAGATTAAAAAATGATAGCTACTCAAACCCTTTATTTCCCCTAATAAATGATCCAAGGGGAGGAGGCCAGAATGATAAGAGAAAAGCATCAAAGAAGATACATACTTTTCTGCACAATAACAAGATATAATATATCTTCATCTGTTTAGCAAGGATACTTCCACTTAATTAAAAACAAAAAGAGTCAAATGAAACTATCTTAAGCTTAAAATGCAAACACTATCAGCATAAGAAATGCAACCGCTAAGAGAACATCTACTTAGATCCTAAATTTTAGGAAACAGTTGCTTATTACTCAAAATAAACACTACACTAATATTCAATCTTTCAATACTAGACAAGTACAATAAATAATTCACTGTTAAATAAAACGAGTAAATCTAAAACGGCATTCATTTAGTTGGCTAGTAATGTTAAAACACTAATTAAACTGCTTCAGCAGCAATGCAAAGTTGAACTACTCACCATCCCTGTCCAAATGGCGGCAACGGGACTTCCAAATTCTTCCCACGTAAGACTGCGCTTGTGAATCTAAACAAACAACAATACCAGTGCAAACCAGAGAAGGAATAAATGACAAAGAAAAGGGAAATGGATATAACCTACGAAGATTGAGGGAGTGTAGATATCATGCCTTTTGAAATTTTAATCAAAATTTATGGATATGAATGGGTAAGTCCGTAAGTGACTGTGATTCATAGAATATAACAGACCCAGTGGTGGACTCTAATGTACTATTCCAAACCGCCTACGAAAACAGTGTGACCGCATATATATATATTTTTCGTGAAATAACAGAACGAAACAAGAGGAATATTAGTGGTGACGCACTTGAAATTCACTCTCTGTAGCGACACAATCTCGATAGTGGATCGAACAAAGAAAACTCCATCGGGAGGAAAAGTGATGACATTGTTCAAAGTCCTATTCTGAACATCTATCACCTGCAGAACATCACCGGCTTGGGTACCGAACAAGTAAGCCTTCTCAATTATGAAGAGCTGCTCCTTCTCTGTGGTCCAAAGCAGCCTCCACGTGGCGGAGAGGGAATCGCCGGTGGTGACGGAACCTGCGCCCAAGGCAGCCATGGAATCGATGGCTTTAACAATCGAGGTTCGTTTCTGCGGGTCATTCTGGGTCTTGAGGCCTCGGTCCTGGTCCGCGATGAGGGTGAGGAGATCCTCTTTGGCAGATTGTGCTTGCGATGTGAGGGAAGAAGAAGAACAGGTGAATTTTGCGGTGTAAGAAGATAGAGATTTGGGGAATTTAGGGTTAGGGTTCTGAAATTTGGGAAGAAGGAGGGTTGTGGCCATAGTGATGGTGTGTGGGTGATCACGTTAACAGGAATTCATGGCCTAAAAATGCTCTGTTCCATTTGGCGCTTCTGAAACTGAAAGATATCGCGGCAAGCACGTGCCATGCACGTGCACTGCCGTGCGCTTCTGAGTCATTGAGTTCACTCCTTTCCTTACCTGCATTGTTCTTATTCTTGACATCATATATAGCTGTTTATCACACTTTGCTTTGCAGCCATGGAATAACACCACTGTTGATTATATATATATATATATCTTATTAATTTAATACTGATTTGTATTTTGTAAAGGATATATAAATATATTTTGTTTGCAAATTATTAAAAAATATTTTTGAAAAAAATTATATAAAAGAAGTTATATAAAGTGGTTAATAATATCTTATAGGCATGTCAATGTCAAAGTGTAATTCTTCTCAACATATGCCATAATGCAAGAAAGAACGTTGATACAGATAATGAAAAGATATGGTGATAACGGGTTTCCTTGTCTTAGATTTCTGTTAAGCTGGATACTAGAAGAAATCTAACCATTAAGCAGTAAGGAAAAAGAAGTTAAGGAAACACACTGCATGATACATTCTACCAAGCAGATTGGGAAATTCATCCTTTTAAGAACTGTCGCAAGGAAACCCAACTCAAACAATCATACGCCTTTGCCATGTCAACCTTCAAAGTGCCCCAAGAAGATCTACCCGTTCTGGCATTGTGAATAAATGTCATAAGCTTAGAAGTCAAGATGTTATCAGAAATCAACATGCCTTTAATAAATGTGTTCTGGAACTGGGAGATAAGCTTATCCATGAGACCTTGCAGACGATTGACTAAGACTTTCAAAATAATCTTATAGATAAGAGATGAGGCGAAAATCCTTAAAAGTCTTCGGATGATCATTCTTTAGGATAAGAGAAATGAAAGTCGAATTGACAATTCCCAGATCAGCCGTGCCATAAAAAAAGTCACGAACCAAGTTTAAAATATCTTGTTGCATCAGAGACCAATACCTATGGTAAATAGTCGCTGGAACCCTATCAGGGCCTGGGGCCTTAAAAGGCTTGAGTTGAAAAACTGTGGATTTAACCTCATCCAAAGATACCAGTGTCATTTAGACCTCAACCTGGTCAGTTGAAAGAGAAGGGATAGAGATGTCAGGCAACCTGTAAGGGTATACATTAGAATTAAGAAAGACAGCAAAGATAGAGAAAAACAAAGAGAGAGAGATTTGAGGGGAGTAACTTCTATCTATTATTCAACTAATTTAGACTTACAAAATCTGTTAATGTTGAGTAGCATTAGTGCTGGTATTTATAGACATACTAAGGCAAAAATAAATCCGTAAATGGATTTTCTCTTATAGCACTAGATGCAAAGGCAAAAATAAATCCGTAAATGGATTTTCTCTTGTCCCTATCTCCTACAAAATCTGAATCTACAAAACCAGTAATCTTAGGAGCTATATCATCTTTAGAAAATAGTAATTATAGATTAGGTTTTCCCTTGAGGTACCAAAGTATCCATTTTACTGCATTCCAGTGTTGTTTCCCTGGATTATGCATAAAACGACTTACTACACTTATTGAATATGTTAGATCAGGCCTAAAGCACACCATTGCATACATTAGGCTCCCTACGACACTTTGATAAGGAATTTTTGACATTTTCTCATCCTCCTCTTCAGTTTTAGGACATAGATCTAATGAGAGTTGAAAATGGGCAACAAGAGGTGTTGTACCAAGTTTGGAGTCCTCCATATTGAATTTCTCCGAAACTCTTCTAATGTAGGTTTGTTGAGATAGGTAGAGCTGTCTAACATCTCTGTTCCTAGTTATTTCCATGCCTAGGATCTTCTTTGCAACTCCTAGGTCCTTCATTTCAAACTCATTGCTCAACTGCCCCTTTAGTTGGTCAATTAGCCTCTTATCTGCAGAGGCAATTAACATATAATCAACATAGAGAAGTAAATATATGTAAAAACCAGAATCTACTATTTTGAAATACACATAACTATCAAATTTACTCCTCCTAAAGCTTTGAGCCATTATAAAAAAGTCAAAACGTTTATACCATTGTCTAGGGGCTTGTTTAAGCCCATAGAGTAATTTATTTAATTTGCACACATGACTCTACTTAACAAGAGTCACAAAACCCACGGGTTGGCTAATGAAGATGTCTTCTTCGAGCTCCCCATTTAAGAAAGCATTTTTAACATCCATATGCTATAATTCTAGATTTTGGTGTGTAACTAAGCTAAGGATAAATCTAATAGAAGTTTGTCTAACAACAGGAGAAAAAACTCCAGTAAAATCAACTCCCTCTTTTTGGTGAAAGCCTTTGACAACCAATATGACCTTCCATCTTGGTTTCTCTACACCTGGGATTCCTTCCTTCTTCTTGTATACCCATTTGCAACCCAAAACCTTCCTATTTTGGGGCATTTTATAGAGTTTCCAGGCGTTATTCTTGTGTAAGCTGTCCATTTCTTCTTCCATGGCAACAAGTCACCTTTTAGAATTTGGTCCAGACATTGCTTCCATGTAGGATGCTAGTTCTTCCTCTCCATTCACTTCTTGGGCAGCAAGAAGGGCATAGGCAGTAACCCCTTGCTCATCCATAAACCTAACAGGTTTCCTTACTTCTCTTCTAATTCTATCTCTTACCATAGAATATTTATGCACCGCCTCTACTTCTACAAGACTTTTGTGTTTCAGCCCTTATTTCAACTTGAATTTTGTCTTCTTGGGGCTGGTATGAATCTGCACAAGGAATAGAACCAGTAGTACCTTGTATAGAATATATGAACGCATTTTCATTAAAAATCAGATTTCTACTTAGGACAATTTTCTTAGAATCTAAAATTCAAAGCTTATATCCTTTAGATTCTGATGCATAACATAAGAACATTCATTTAGTGGACCTAGGTGACAATTTTTCATCATTAATATGGACATAACCAGTGAACCCAAAAATTCTCAAATTAGAGTAATTGATTGGCTTACCATTCCAAATTTCTTCAGGGATTTTGTTGTCAAGAGCTTAGTGAGGTGATCTATTTATAAGATAGCATGCTCTTGTGGGCAGCTTCTGCCCAAAATTCCTTTTTTTTTTTTTTCCAAAGTCCAGCATTGGATATCATGCATCTAGTCCTCTCTAGGATGGTTTTGTTGAGCCTTTCAGTCACCCCATTCTGTTGTGGTGTTCCTAGAAGTGTTTTATGCCTTGCTATTCCATTCTCAACACAAAATTGGTCAAACTCACTATTACAAAACTCATTATTCCATTCTCAATTAGGACTTTGAAATCTTTAAATTTGGAGAAAGCTTCATTTTTATGTTTTAGAAAGTAAACCCAAACCTTCCTTAAGAAATCATCAATAATGGTCATCATGTACCTTTTTCCTCCAAGGGAGGGGACCCTTGATGGTCTCCAAAGGTCTGAGTGTAGGTAGCCAAGTATACCTTCAATTGTGTGTTGAGCTTTGGAGAAGCTAACCTTCCTATGCTTCCCAAGGATGCAATGCTCACAGAAATCCAGTTTGCTTACATTATGGTCCCCAAAATAGTCTTTCTTGCTTAGGATTTTCATCCCTTTTTCACTCATGTGGCCTAGCCTCATGTGCCAAAATTTTGTGTGGTCTTGATCATCATCTGGAATCACCTGTGCAGCAGAACCATTATTAGTAATTGTAGAAGCCATTAAAAAATAGAGATTACATCTTCTTTGTCCCTTCAACAAGGTGAGTGATCCTTTGGACACTCTTAATTCTCCATCTTCAGTTGTGTATCTACAGCCAAGGGACTCCAAGGTTCCTATTGAAATTAGGTTCCTTTTCAAGTCACGGACATGTCTCACATGGTTGAGTGTTTTGATCACACCATCAGGAGTTTTAATTTGTATTGAACCAATCTATCGACAAAGAACCACCGTTGTGACCAAGACGCAATCCCTTTCCGCCAAAGAGAGACCGAAAAGGAGAAAGCCTGTCATTCGTCTTACGATCCAGCTCCAAAACCACCGATGCAACTCCATCGATGAGAGACGATGCCGTCCGTCTTACAGTCCGACTTTATATCACTGTCACCCACCACCACTCTTCGTCACACGCCACCACTCTTACGTCTAGACTGATGTTTGTCTTACGATCCGACGTCAAAACAATCGCTACAGCTCCGTGAATGTGCGACACAGTCATCCGTCTTACGGTCCGACACTCACTCGCCGTCACTTGCCACTGTAGAAGGGGAAGAGATAAGCTTGTTTTGCTTTCGAAAGATCATATCTATAGTTTTTCTTTCTTTTCTGGCCTGAAAACTAAATCTATAACTGATTCGTCAGGGTTGTGATTCTCCTTAGATAACACTAGATATGTCGTCGGTGAGTTTTATGCGAGCAAGGATGAGACGCGCGTTGGTCGAGGATGACTTTGATTCGAATGCCTCTTTACTTCTTTTTTTTTTTGAATTTTGTTACTTATTCAGCTCTTACCTATTTCATATGTGAGCATCAAATCCAAGAACACCTCCATGCCCCCACAAGAACATCCTTCCCACGAAAAACGAAGCTAGTCTTGAAGGCGTTGGTGAATGTCGTGGGGAACGAGCTCATACAGTGTGACCTTTCCAAAATGAGAGAAGGGATGCCTTTGGATTTTACCACTTCTTCGCAAGAAAAACTAGGTTTTCTCCTTAACCTTTGGCCTCGAAGCAAAGCAGACAACGGAATGAATAAATATCATGGTTATTAAAACCAGACTGGCCGGTTTAACCGGTTGGAGCGGGAACCGGATACCTGGCCGGTTCGAGCCATGGCAAAAATGGCTCAAGCATGGAATCGGCTAAGAAAACCGCCAAGATCGGACTGAACCGGCAGTTTGGGGGGTTCAACCAAATCCTTGAATTTTTCCTCACATTTTGCTCAAAACGACACTATTTTGGATCTGATTAAAGAAAAAAAAAACGACTCAATACTTCAATCATCTTCATTCCCCTAATCTCCAACCCAAGCTGCATACTACATACTCCATAGCCATAAGCCATTGTTCTTCCTCTTATCTTCGTCGTTGTCTAGCCCATCACCGCCGTGTGTTCTTCTTTCCTCGTTGTCGTTGCTCTGTTCTCGTCATCGATGCTCTGTTCTTCACTTCTTCTTTCCTCCTTGTCGTAAGAACCTCTCAATCTCTAATTCTAATTGATGTTTCACAATAGTTGATTTATATTTATTGGTACCAAAGAATAAGATACTGATGGGTGTGAAGGCACAAAATACTTTATGTTTGGATATTGGAGATGGCAATATGAAATTGTGTTTGGATATTGGAGAAGAAAGAGCATAGGCGGCTGTGATAAAAGTGCCAAGTTGGTTGGGATGTCTAGGGTTCTTTAGGTTTTGCATGTCTCGCTGCTTTGTGTTTTGGCCTCTTCTTTTTGTGGTTTTGGGTTTCTTTTTGTTTCTGTGGGCTTAGCCCACCAGTGCTTACCAAAAATATAAAAGTGCCAAATGTTGATTTGTAGTGTAAATATGTAATTTACTAGTTTGTAGTGCAATTAATTTGTTTAACTAATTAGATCTTCAACTAATTTGTAGTGCTAATATTTCATTTACATTTTGAATTTGGACAATTATTATTAGTAATTTTCTATTTTGTTGGTATATTATTTAGTAATATATTATTTATTAATTTATTTATTTACAAACGGTCCTACCCTGATTGGACCATTGAACCTTGAACCCCTCTTTCGGTCGGTTCAATAGCCGGTCCAGTTTTTAAAACCATGATAAATATGATGAAGAATTGAAGATGTCACATTGTCACTAACAAGTCAGACTATATGCAACTTTTGAGGAGGACCTTATAAGGTGGTTTTCCTTGCCAGCAAATGTCTAGCGGATTCGATAATAGATTTTGTGAGTTTGGTGAAATATATAATGTGGAGAGAACTTAGAAAGGTAGAGTGAAAATTTCATAGATAAAATAATTAATTATATAAAGTCCACAATTTTTTTCTTCTATACTTCACACATTTAACAGAAATATACACTTTTGAAGATTTATATTACTGACTCAGTTTTTTAGCAATTGATAATAATTACTAAGATTTTAAGCTTTCCTTTCATGTCTCAAGAAAGGAAAGACAAGTGATATACCTCAAGTTGATCACAGATGCTACTATATAAATATATTATTTATCACAATCTTAACATAGAGATTATACTTTTTGACACCTCGGTCGCCTTCTCTCTTTTTAGCAAAGGCAAACCTCATTTAATAACTTGTACCATCAACTTTAAAAATTATTGAGAGGCAACCCCAATATTCTTAGAATATCTCGTTTCAACCTTGGCAACCCAATATAACTTCACATCACGATTCAGTCATTATACATCACGCACTCATGCGCCACCAATTACACTCCAAAATTTTTCCTACAAATATGTGCACGAAAAACCTAACAAAAATTAACACTTCTAACTCTCCAAAACTCTCATTTCCACTTTTCATACTACTTCTAACTTACCCTTCAGAATCAATTCCCAGGGCCACCCCGAATGAATCTTGCAGATTTATTCAATTACTCTGCTCATTCAAGAAACTCAAAGATAAACTCTCATTTAAGTTTTCAATATCTCTTTTCATTTTTCTTAACTATTGTCTTTGTTCACTTAAATTGTGACGCAAACGTTTTGTTTTTGAGTAAATTACACTTTGGTATCATATGGTTGAACCTCATTCTACTTTGATACCCTGTGGTTTAAAACGTGACACTTTGGTACCCTGAGGTCTCCATTGTTATCCCTTTGGTACCCTGAACAATTTTTTCGTTAGTTTTAGACAAAATTTGGCACGTGACCTACATGTAGGCTCACTAAAACTCAATTTTGTCCTACATTTTGCCACAAGAAAGATCAAATGCTGTTTTTCGAAACCTAGCTTTGAATTCTCTAAAAAATTCCTCAGCATCCAAATTCATATCTAAGTTCCGAAAAGCAACGTTTGATCTTTGATGTAGCAAAATGTTGGACAAAATCGAGTTTTAATGAGTTCATGTGCCAAATTTCATTCAAAACTAACGGAAAATTTGTTCAAGGTACCAAAAAGGTAACAATGGATACCTTATAGGTATCAAAGTGTCACATTTTAAATCACAGGGTACTATGGTGGAATGAGATCAACACACAGGGTACCAAAGGAAAATACTCAATAAGTAAAATTAAAACAAAGCAGAAAGAAAAATCCTACCAAAATAAAAAGGCAGAAAGAAAAAGAAAATTGTGACGCAAACGTTTAACCCTATCAAGTTAAGCAAAATTGCCAGTCCTAGCCTTGTGTAATTATCTTATACGCAAATACAGAATCTCGGTCCGAAAATATAATTACATCATATGTTGCTAATTACACCAAGAAAGTAAATGCTTGGAAAGTTCTGCCGATATTCAATCGATTTTGCATGTTTTAGTAAATTAGGATATATCAATAATGCCAAGAGTAATGACCCCAATGAGAAAAGCCCGAAGTTTGTAATGATAATGACCAGTGAGTAGAAAAATAATTTAGTCCACAAAAACAAAACAAAATATGCATATAAAGAAAACGAGAAATAGAACAGTTTGAAAATCTCTGAAAGTTGGTCGTACATCCTCAAGGTATTCGAATCTCTAGTGCATATAATTTCGTCCTAATTTGAAGGAAAATAATCGTCCTGATGTCTGAAGTTTGAGGAGGTTCCGTCTGGCGTCTAGAAAGCACAGACATTCAAGCAAAGCATTACATGTGACATTGATATGGACAAGAAATTAACGCTAATAATTAGACAGGAAAAGATCTAAAGTGCAGTCATGTTTATTATAAGCTTCAGGTGCGGGAGTGCATCTACGAGAAACAATGCTCCTATATGCTTTATAGGATTCAATCAAATTGGCTATCCTTACTTGGTCATTTATAACAAGAAAAGAACCAAAAAAATAAAACTAAATCCCAAGTTAGTCCTCAGGAATTTAATGACAGAAGGATTTGATTTGAATCGCTGAGAACAAACTTAGCCATCTTCCCACATTTATAACAATCTTAGGTGATTATCAGTCTTCGTTTTGCTTGCGAGGTACATATTACTGAAGTTGGTATAGTCTAAACTTATGGCTAGTTGCTAAACCGTAGCTCCTATTTTATATTATTTCAATTTCCCAGTAGAAAGAGAAAACAAAGAGCTATGACTTCTTAACTCGTTTATTCATAATATACGCATAACTTTAACCAAAAAAAAATAATATACGCATAACAATACATAGAAACAAGAGAAACTAAAATAAACAGACTGCAGCACGATTCAGTTTAGGATTCCTTCCAGAAGTCATGCTGTAAGTACTTTACATACACTTAAATGAATAGGTAGCCAAAGGTTGAGAATGCTCAGTTATCAGAGGTTTTAGAAGTGTATAACCTCAGTGTGTGTTTCTTCTGTCTCGCCTCTTTTTTCCCTAATTCCTACATCCATCCACATGAATGGGTCTATACGTCCCTAAGAAATAAGTGAGTAGGTCTCTGCTGAAAACAAATGCAAATCCCGGCTTCCCCCACAACAAAAAAAAAATAATAAAAGCAATTTCAGGCAAAGGTGCCTCTGATATGGCCGCAGCCAAGTTCATAACAATGGAAATTGGGGGAAATATAAGAAAGTATAGGGGTTGTATTGTTCATATGATCACCTTATATGGTGGTCCTCATTAGGAAACTCAATTGCAAATCCAATGAGGTCAACCAAAAAGGTTCTTAAACTGAGATGCCATAGTTGCTAATTTTTGAGACCTCCTTGGTCAAGGTATTCCTTTCCTGCTTAGCATCAGAAGCAAGCTTAGACACCTGCCAATCAGAGTGCAGGATTAGCATTTTGCGTAAGATGGAAATAAAACATAAGCAGACTTTGGAAGTCTCAGCAATCTGTCCTATTCCTGGAAAGATGTCAAAAGTTGCATAGTCCAATAAGGAAATTTCTTGCATTCATTGAGTTAATATATAGCTACCACAGGTAAAGCCATGAAGAAAACTTTTGCTTCGTGAACTAAGTGAAAAGGATCCTGCCAACAAAATGTTACCTGTGAACGGAAATAAGATGCTTCTCTTCTAGGAAGTTCTCCAAGGATATCTTTCAAGCCTAATCCAGCAGGAGAGAGAAAAAAGTCAACAAAAGCAAAGTGCACAATCGCCAGCTTGATTTATTTGCCAGTCAACAGTATTTCCTTATCAATATACATATCACATTTTGCTTACCTCCTGCCTCTCTTTCAATTTTATAAGCCGATTGAATCACACCTCGGATTTCTTTTCCCTTTCGTCTATAATTAAATCATAAATATTAAATAAATAACATATATAAGTGCATAAATACAAGGCAAGTTTTACAACTCTACATCCTTAAGTTGCAAACCTGAGCTCTGTCCTTCCTCGTAAGAATTCTTCTTCCGCATGTAATGCACTCTTCTGAAAACAATGGAGAAATAACATGAATAGCAGACTTTCTTTCACTGCTAGCTTGGAACAGATTTCAGTCAAAGTGGAGGTGTTTCCTTTAGTTAATAAAATGTCACTGTTAATCCAGCAGAAAGAAAAGGCCAATAAAGGTGCTCAAACTTCCTAGTGATTATCTTAAAAGAGAAATGACTCACCCTCTCCCTGGAAAAATGGCTTTAATTATACAGTTCTCTCCTAAAATGAAAAGATATGCTAACAAATAAACCCAATTTAACCAAAAAATCTCAAGGATAATATTGATCTCTTTTTAGAAAAAATATATATATGTAACATTGAAAAAACACTTTTCTCTTGAAAATTTTACTTCAATGTTATTCATAATAACTTAATTATTGTATCGAATACACATTATTATTTAAATTAATGCTATTAAGTGTTTCTTTTGATTGATTAGATTTATTTTATAATTGTTTGGTGATTTTTTTTCAATAACTATTAATTATTTTATTAAAATTTAAAAAAAATAGAGAAATGGTAATTGTAAACTTAAGGCATGGTCGTCTTATAATTTTGTAGGAGGGCACTGAAATTTTTTGCACTAGGAAAAAGTACCATGCAATAGCCATCACTTAGTTGAAGGAAAAGGATTTTAACCTTCTTTTAATGCATTAACATATATAGTAAAATCATGGGAGTTCTTTGTCTCCTCATCACTTGCAAAGAGGGATGTAAAAGAAGAATAGACAAATCAATCAAATTACCTAATTTTTAAATAAAATACTATATAAAATGTCATAAAAAAAAAGAAGACCCAAAGCTGCAAATGAAGATATGCTTCTTCTCTCAAACTCCTTCCCTTGCAATTCAACAGTTCTTAGGGCTAAAGGTCAACATGCCTTTTACAGACACAAACAAAAATCTAATACTGCTTAGTCTGCTTCTCCAAGAGATAAAGCAAACCAGGAACTCTCTGTAAAATCGCTTTTAAAACATTAACAAGGACCATAAAAAGAAACCTGAGCAATGCAACCATACTTTCACTTAACATGAGGAAGGCAATGAGCTATAAAATATTTTAGGCCCTGGCCTTATAAGTGGCCATGCACTATTAATTACTATGACTGTCCAAGCATCACATGCTATTCATATTGTTTCAATTTGGTCCAGCTTTTGATATGAGAAATAGGAATTCAACGTGAATAAAGAATGCTACATAAAGAAAACTGACAACGGAACTCAGATTAAGAAAACTCATTTTTCAAGAAGTATGGTTGATTCATTAGTTAACAGTCTCCTGAGTCCTGACTGTCTGAACAGCATACTACTTATCCTTTATTTATGTCTTCCAATTTCTTTCTTTGCAAGTTATATTAGACAGTCAAAGCTAGACTTCTGTCAGGAGTCAGACTTTATTCTTAACCAGCTTCCAGGATTATAATCTCTAACAGGACTATTCATCATATTTTAGTTGAAAACTTATTTCCGATTTTCCTAACCATTTAACAAGAGGCCGGCCTTCTTGTTGTCTTTTAAATCTCTTCTGCCCATTCTTTCAACTCAATCATGAATGCTGCTGATTTTAGTCTAGAGTTTTTTACACTCCATCATAGAAAGTATTAGAGCATGTAATAAATGAAAAAACTGGACAAAAAATTAATAAGAGTTGTTATGGAACTTGAATTTTTTACCTCCAACTTTTCACTTTCGGCCTTCAAAAACTCCAATGATTGTCGCAACTCTTTTACTTGAGCATTAGCTCTGTTAATCATGGCCTGCATGCAGAAACAAATGCTAAAGCAAAAAATCCAGGCATTTACAATGAAAGAATCTAGATCCTCTCATGTGAAGATGTAACATGACACTGCCATATGAATAAAGAGATTGACACAAGTATGTAGAAAATAGGACCCACCATTCAAGTGAATTTGTGACTGTCTCTCTCCTCATGTGACAATGTCCTATTATTTCCTCACATGAGAAGACCCAAATCCATAATATAATGTCTTTTAACACTTCTAACATTTACTAAAGTTTATCAAAACTTTCCATAAATTTCAACAAATATATTAGGCATTCCTTAGTAGACAACCTGACCATGTCTCTAACGTTGGATCATAAATGTCAAAAGATTTATAGAATATTACAAGAGAAGTCTTTATTAAAGAAAACTAAAGACAGGCTAGAGCCTACAACACTGTAAGCATTACCAGCAAAGTCATGCAAGATGACAATCAATCATGATGTTCCAACTACACATTACTGCAAAGATGTTGGATAAAGTGAAGGGGAATGAGTAAATTGCAGCAGCAGTAGCTGAAAACTTAATAGAATGCATTCAAAAGCCAATTCAATATCCAAGCACCAATTTGCCAAATGTTTACCATAATTAGAATTCTTGGGACCTCCAATAATCCTCCATAAAACAGAATAGTTAATGCTTAGACATTTTCATGGGTAGGAACAAGATCATCATATGATGATTAATTTAAAGTGGAAAAAGTTTTCATTTCTTCACTAAACATTACATAAATGATTTCCATAGATTTCATTGGTATCAGGTGTCACAGAATGTCAAAACTATTACTTCTGCCAAAGACCAATTCAACTGTAAAGCTCACCTTTCTAAGGCCCATAAACAGTTCTATTTTATTCCCATTCCCCTAAAGCCCTCTGGGTTTGGATGTTGACAAACCACAGGTCCACCATGACCTATGCTGAAACTTACATTTTAGTCAAGAGAATGGAAGACAGCAAGGATCAAACACTAGACCACATGGTCAAAGAAACTTTGACACCATTTGAAGGTCACTAACTCACTGTTACCTACTAACCTTTTCAGTGGAAGCCCAACTATAATCAATAAAACCTTCAATCAAGAGAATATCATTAATAGATATCCTTTGTGGGGCTGTATACTTGCAAGCAAATCATAGTTCTAAAGTCTCTATCGTCTCTTTCGAAAAGATGCCTATTGAGTCCCTATTCTCTAATTAATGAAGAGCAAAAGCTTCAAAAGGATTACAAATCAACCATGTTTCTTTCCCATTCTCAATTTCAGGATTGTTTAATATTTAGCTCCTCACACACACGTTTAAGTTTACTATGTTCACCACCCTTTGTCAAGGAGCCACTGTTTCTACTTTCTAGCAAAGTATATTATGAGAGTGTCAGGCATATATTGATTATGAATTTTAATCCTATTTGAACATAAAAATAATTTATGAGACTACTTAACTTGTGCATATGTCTTTATCCTTGTTAAGACAATAGAAATATCTAATCTAGATAGTACTCACCTCCTCACTAAGAAAAAGGCGCAACGTGTTATGGTACAAGAACCGACGAGGCCCTGCAGGGTAAAAAATATCAAAGAAAAATAACTATCTGCTAGTGAATAACATATTAAACATTTACAAAAAGGACATCAATACTATGTGATTGCATCTAATAACATAAATATCATTAACATATATCAGGCATTTTGTTGTCATCACCTAATTCATAAAACTATTTGTTTACACAGTAATAATTCTAATATTAAAGTTTCGAGGATAGGCCTTGGCCTTAATATTAATGGTTGGTTGGCATACATTATACATAATTGAACAACATAACAAGTGCCACTTCCATTTTGGATTTAATTCAGTAATAATTTCCAAATACTGTATCTCATAAATGCCATGTGAAGAATGGAATTCTAAATGCAACATTCTGCCTTTGAAAATTTTACATTCTATTGACTGGAACCTGTAAATCGGTATATAATCGGTCCTTACTTTTAAGTACCACGAAACCCAAGGCAGTAGTAGCCCCAGCCGTAATCATTGGATGAGAAGCTGCAACAAGAATGCCCTCTGCAGCAGAAA
The DNA here is from genome assembly GCA_003254925.1 of Chamaecrista fasciculata. Lineage (NCBI taxonomy): Eukaryota > Viridiplantae > Streptophyta > Magnoliopsida > Fabales > Fabaceae > Chamaecrista > Chamaecrista fasciculata. Next base: position 34,198 of record QANZ01013251.1, read on the forward strand.
AGTGAAAAGTTAAGCATTTGAATCTTGAAGATAGCGAAACAGAAGAACCTAAATTACATCATTAAAAAACAATAAGATCAAAAAAATGATCAGAAAACAAACCTTTGATCTTTCCAAACATCAGTTCCTCGTAAGCATTATACTCAGACTTGAGATCGTGCAAAGCAGCCTACGGTCAAGTTTATTTATATAATAATTAAAAAAACAATAGTATGATTAGTTATCTGGACAATGCAGATGCCCCAGAAAACAAAATGTTTGATACATTACAACTATTTAGCAAAAGCTGACTACTCGTGTTACTTTCTTAAACTCGGCAACCCAATGGAATGCATATCTGTAAAATTGAGTAACCATAGGCTGACTAAATAAGCAAGGAAAAACTCATTCAATCATGGCATGATTCATCAAATTCCATACGGTCCAATAGATTCTTTTCTCACCACAATTTTCCTCAGTAACCGACCGAAACGCAAAACAAGTAATGATGTTCAGAAAAATTACCAAGCCAAGGTTATAATAATCCGAAGATGTGGAACGAATCTGAGAAATCCCCGATTTAGAAGCCTCAACGGCAGATTCGAGGGCATCATCGAGAGCCTTCTGGTAGAACTGAGCCTGCTGGACAACGTAATCAACGATTGGCGTGGTTTCATCTAGGGTTTTCGGATTGCTGATTGAGGTGTGGTTGCCATGTGGTGATGAAGGTTCAGCGTCCGATGAGTTCGATACAGTCGTCGCCATTGTTAAAGTGCTCCTTCTTCCTTGAAGATGCGAGCTCAGAATCAATCAATCAATCTTTTTCTCTATTTTTCAATAGTGGTCAGTTGCGTTCTAAGGCGAAGCGGAAGTGGTGGCACCGTGGCACATTGGCACACGTGTTAAGTCATTTTGGGTTTTTATTTCTTCACTTATACCCTTAAAATTTGTTTTAGGATAAATTTCACAATTAGGTGGTTTGATTCATTTTCAGATTGGGTCCCTTGATTTAAAAAGTGTCAAATAGGTTCCCTGTGGTTTAATTCTTTGACAAAAAGGGTTTTGAGATATATTTTCGTCCAAAACTTAACAGAAATCTTAGCTAATATACTATTTTAAGACTTTAACTATTAATTTTTATGCGTTTGACTCTCTATTTGTATGAAATTTGTATGAAATTTGTAAATCCTAACTATTACTATGAAACTTTTTTTTTTGTCAAAGCCCTTTTCTCATACAAATAAGGAGTCAAACGCATAAAAATTAATAGTTAGAGTTTTAAAATAGTATTTTAGCCAAAATTTTTGTCAAATTTCTGACGAAAATATACCTCAGGACTTTTTTTGTTAACGGAGCAAACCACAGGGACCTTATTTGACACTTTCAATCACAGGAACCCTATCTGAAAATGAGCCAAACAAGAAGGTTCTTTTATGTAATTTACCCTAAATATAAATATGTAACTATGAAACACCATACATTAGATTAGAGAAGTTGATAGAATATAATATTTAAATGTTAATATCAAATCAAATATGGATCTAAATAACAAAATTATTTTTTTTGGAAAAAAATCCATTCAAAATTTGAAAGTGTACGCAAAATTCATCAAATATCCATTTAGCCTAGTCTCTTGAGATTTTTTCTTGACTATATGTACAACTCAGTCCCCGAAAGATTTCCATGCTGACAATACAGTCCCTGAATGATTTTATTATACTAATTAGTCCCTGAAAGATTCTGTCGTCTATACATAGGGGTGAGCAAGCCAACCCGCGAGCTCGCAAAAACCAACCCAACCCGCAGCTATGGGTTGGGTTGATTTGGGTTCGCGGGTTGGTTTGGGCTCAAAATTCTCAATCCGCACACTTGCGGGTTGGGTTGCGGGTTCATAGTTTTTCAACCCAACCCAACCCACGAGCCCGCATATAAATTTTTTTATTTAGTTTTTATACATGTTTATGTATATTTATATAAGTTTTGTATGTTTTCTTATGTATTTATATTATTAGTTCTTTATAAATAAGATATTTTGATTTTAAAATTTACATAATTACATATATGTATTATATTTACATATGTTATGGAATATATTTTAATTGATTTATATTTATATATATAAAATTTATGTTTT
>QANZ01013251.1:54662-65105 GCA_003254925.1 Chamaecrista fasciculata
AACATATCTATAAAATGATTGGCCCTAGGGCACAATCTCCAACAGACTCCCACTTGCACTAGGTACAATCATTAATCAAACTGTTCCTACACTAGGAACATCCATTAATGTGTCTAATCTCCATTTGACATTACATGACTCTTCATGTAAGACCTGTGCTGGGGTCTCGTATGACATTGTCATAAGAGGATCGACAACATCATCCTTGTCTGCTACCTTATCATATCTTGATATCACCATCTCTAGGTGATCATGTCTGAGTGTATATATGTGCATACATATATCACTTGTCGGAACATCAGTGGGGATCCAATCCCATTTGGTGTCTTCCTGTCTCCACAGGGTGACAACCAATCACACCTCAGACACTAGTTTTACGGTCTGCGTCTCCACGCGACCAACCCTTTGTTTTAGAATCAGGAATCGTGCTCTCTGCTTGGAAACTCTTTCCAACTCACGATGCCATCAGTTCAGGAGAAACACGTATCTATACTGTGATTTTATCTTGGTATGTTTTGGAAAATGGGCACCTGTGTAACCTCCTTACACAATAATTCCACCATAATCCAAGATTTCATCCTTAGTTCTTCCTAAGTACTTAAGGATGCTTATGACAGCGGTCCAATGATACTCAACAAGGTCTCGTTGGAATCGGCTTGTCACGCTCCGGGCAAATGACACATTGGGTCGAGTACATAGCATGATGGATCCTATTGCCGAAGCATAAGGGATGCCACTCATGCGCCCTCGCTTAACAAGTGTCTTGGGACACTGTTTCTTGCACAGGGTCAATCCTTGATTCATCACCATGAATCCCTCTTGGAGTCTCGCATACTGAACCCCTTCAGTACCTCATCCAAGCATGTACTCTGACTCAATCTAAGAAGCCTACAAGATCTATCTCTATAGATCTTTAATGCCTAGAATATAGGCAGCTTCTTTCTTCATTGAAAAAGATTTCCAAACCAAGATTCACAATCTTTAAGGTTGGAATATTATTTCCAATGCGCAATATGTCATTGACATATAGCACCAAGAACACAATTGTGCTCCCACTAACCTTCTTGTAAACACAAGGTTCGTCAGCGTTTTGTAAGGAGCCAAACTCTTTTGACTACTTCATCAAAACGGCGATTCCAACTCCGTGATGCTTGCTTCAATCTATAAATGGATTTCCAAAGCTTGCACACCTCTATTGGTTCCTAAGGACATTCAAACCCCTCAGGTTGTGTCGCACACATCCTCGGGCAGCCTTCCAGGCTGTTTTGACATCCATTTGCCATATCTCATATTCATAATATGCGGCTATGGCAAGCAGGATCCTAATGGTCTTGGCTATTGCAACAGGGGAAAAGGTTTCGTCATAGTCAATGCCATGACGTTGCGTAAAACCCTTTGCAACTAGCCTAGCCTTGAAGACATTGACGTTGCCATCCAAGTCGGTTTTCTCCTTGAAAACCCACTTGCACCCTACGATTTTTACCCCTTCGGGTGAAGTAACCAAGGTCCATACTGTTGGAGATTGTGCCCTAGGGCCAATCATTTTATAAATATGTTTTGAACATATTAATTAATTTATGGAGATAAATTAGTGGTTATCATATTATTAGCGTGTTTACTATGATAACAATCCTTGATTAATTATATGATAATTAAATCTAAAACTGTCCCTGGTCGATCATTCACGTGGGAATGTAAATGAACTAAGACCAGCATGACCTCGGTGTATAGAGATACATGCACTAGATGCTTCTCGAGAGTCATGGTGCAATTATGTAAGGGTTACAAATTGCTGGACCGACCCGGAGAGTCCTGCATGGGTTTAGTCATAAGCGAGCCTCTCCTGTACACCTGTCACGATAGCCTTAGACCTGAGGTCTTGACTATTCCGGCATTGTAGTTGTCAGACTTTGGCCTAGTCTAACGTTGCCCGTAACAGGGTAGCCATAAGGGCTAGGTACGGGTTTGGTTGATTGCCGTGCTGAGGAATGTGGTTGACCAAGATGGGATTTTGTCCCTCATTAAGATGAGAGATATTTAACTGGGCTCCTCGATGAGTCTGTCCTAGGAATGTGTGGCCACACAAGGAAATGGGACTAACTCAGGAAATCGAGAAAGTTGTGGTTTGGATTTTGGATGACATTCTCGTGCCTAATCCATGACCAAAATATCGTGAGACAATAGGAATTATGACAAGGTGGTATTTAGGTTAAATCGTTAAGTCGTTAAAGCGATTACTCCCGTGTTTTGGGTAGTTGTGATGGCTTGCTAAAGTCCGCTCACAACTTGTGAATCATAAGATGATTTGCTGCCAACTTCACGTGAGGCCTGCTGGGTCACACATGAGCAGGATCAAGATGCTAATTTTTGGGACACGAATTAGGGTTAATTCGTGAGTCACTTAGGTGACACAATTTAGGACATAGTTAAATGTCTTAGGACATTAAATCTTGTCTTAAATAAATATCTATGATTGAGGTTTTAAATTTGTTGGACAAATTTAAATTTAAATTAATTGTTAAATAGTTTTACAATTAAAATATTAGTGAATAAATAAATTAAATAAGTTTCCTAAAAATTAGGGAATTATTGATTTATTAAATTCACTAAAATTGGGAAACATAAGGATGAGGGTGGCGCCTCATTATCTTTATTTTTATTAATAGAAATTGTTTTTATTAATTAAATAAAGATAAGATAAATATCTTTTGGAAAAGATATAGGATTTGAATTAAAAGATATTAAGGTAATTCTTTTATTCAAAATTGTTAGGAATTAGTTATAACTACCTAAGGAGTTTGGGTTGTTATAAAATTCCTCCAAAACCAACATGAGAATTTCGCCTAGCTCCTTTACTTGGGGTGGAAGATTTGATCTTGCATTTTAAAGATAGGATAAGGCAAAATTCGACTTTTTTGTATTTAAATATTAAAGTAATATTTAAATTATAAAATCAAATTCTCATGACTCATTCCAACCAATAGGATTTGAGCAAATTAAGATTTGATCTCAAGATTTGATCTTGGATAGTCAAATTCGAATTGGGCCTTTATTTTTGAATTATAATATTAAGTTTAATATTATAAATCAAAAGATATTTTGAGATATCTAAAAGATATCCAATATCTTAGAGATATCCTAATTGGATTAGGATTCCCTAAAACTAGGAATGAGAACACTATAAATAGAGGCACTAGGCGCCTATCTCAGAGACAATTCACAACACAGATCAATTCTTGGTCAGACCAAGAATTTCGCCTAGAGCATCTATAAAGAGTGAAAAATCGCCTAGTCCTAATATTATGAGAGTGAGTCGATTTTCTTGAAGAAAGAGAATTGGACCTGCAGCTGATAATATTAGTACTTCCCAATCAATCTTGATAATCAAGAACACTTCTTGATTATTCAAGAATCATAGATAGAGTTCCCGTATTCACTTGGGAAGAAGTGAAGGAGGCTAGCACCTAGGCATCTGCCAAACTGCTCGTGTGGATCACCGGTAGAGGAAGGACACTCAGTGGACTTCTCAAATTCGCGAACACGATAAGTCACCGATTGAAACTAGGTAAAAATCCCTTTTCTTATCTGGTATAAACATAGTTAGTATTTCCTGGAAGGAATCACAGAGTTAGCTTTTAGTTTTATCAAGTTTTTTTTTTTAATTTTTCCGCTGCGCTCCCTCTGTGATTTCCCAACACATACCTTGTTGTTATACATGGATTGCATCTCAGCCTTCATGGCTTCAACCCATTTTTCTGAGTTGGGATCTACGATGGCCTCTTGATAGGTGGTGTGGTTCACCATGCTCCGTGAGCAACACATCCCTGTTTTCAGTTACGAGAAATCCCTATCTCTGTCACGACCCCCTCCAAGGAAATCCGTGACCGGCACGGACATGGGCCTACCCATGCCGTAAGCCTACCTACGATCCATCTATACCAAGTAGCATAACATCAACCTTGTTATTCACAGTATTCGAATATACGATTAACAATACTCTGACATTCATTATCTCATCGTTCACATGCATACTTACGTCAGCCCATCAATTTAAAATATAATCAAGCAATGAAACAATATCTCAAAATATTAAATAGCAATACAACGCCAATCAACCCATCACATTAGCGAGTCAAACAGAACAATAAATACACAACCCTGAATCCTCTCCCTAAGTACTAGTGGAGCTGACAAACTAGAATTTAAACACCGTCCTATTCAATGAAATAAATACCCACACGAACAATGACGTGGGCTTCTGAATAACTCCCTTTCATAGCAAAAGTTGACACTTGACATTCACCTGTATCTGAAAAATGTTAAACGTGGGGTGAGTCGAAACTCAGTGAGCGGCTAACCCATCCCAGTCGTGGTGTAGGGCACCACCACGTAGGGAGAGGGATCATCAACCAAGCTAGCAATCGCCAACAATGAGAAATTTACAATAACATTCGTTCCACTAAAATAATTCAGCTTCTTCCAACAATTCCAACATGTATCCTAATGACAAGACAATAGCATCTCAACTTCTAGAAAACCAGTAAATTTTAAAACAATATAAAATACAAGATTAACCATGGATTTGAGAACACCTTTTGAAATCAGAAATTTTAGGGAAACATACTTTGAGATTTCATTTGCGAAGAAGATAAAGTTTTGTAGAGAAAGTGACAAAATTTTGCTTTGCTAAAATAAAGTTTGGGGAGGGATAACAAATTATAAAATCTTTTGAAACTTCTTTCAAAGATCAAAATCTTAGGAAGATAAAGTGTTTAAATCACTCAAAACCTATAACTCATAAGGACTATTCAAATAATTTCTTTAAGACCAATAAGAGAACAAAGGTCTCATGAGAGATTTAAACATTAAGTAAAAACATCCTCACAGAAGAAATATAGATCTCTCTCAAGTCTTTTTTTTTTTTTTGAGATACTCGAAATATAGCTTTGGTAAGTCATTTAAAATAAAAGTAGAAATTCTTTCTTGAAAATACCAATTAAAAGTGAATTCAATATTTTGTTCAAAAGAAACCCATATAAATCCGGAGATGACTAGACGATGTCTACCACATTAATATCTACCTGTAAGGTAATCAGCAACACCACAACAATCGGATTAATGTCATTCGAACCATCATTAGTCATAAAACATTTAATATCCGTAATATCAATATTCAACATAACACAATTATGATATTTCAATTCTGCCTCCAGTCATGAGGGAACCGCACATAGCATCACCTCAAGTTCTCAACCCGTGGGGACCGCACACAGCTTTTCACCCATCGGGACCGCACACAGCATTATCTCAGCCCGTGGAGACCGCACAAAGCTTCTCACCCATCGGGACCGCACATAGCATTATCTCAAACCGTGGGGACCGCACACAGCTTTTCACCCATCGGGACCGCACACAGCATTATCTCATTCATTTCACAAGCAATCAACAATAAGTCACACACCAAAGTAAAGATTCTCAGTCAATATCACAATTAGGGTTATGAGAGAGCAAGCACACACACAAACACAAACCCAATCACAATCACAAACACAAGCACAAGCACAAGCACCAGCACAAGCTCAAATTAGTCAACTCAGAACATACAACACTTCGAGTAAAAATTAACTATTATACCAACATAAATTTACATTTCAAATGATCAACTAAAACACACAATAAAAGTTACATACTTACATCAAGGTAGCTCGACCAAGAAGCTCATGCACTGGATATCAATCACATCATTTAACCGCTCATTATCACAAGAAAGAATCAACACTGTTACCGACCACAGCAGATGAATCTCACACAGTCAGTTTAATTTATTCAATCTTTTGTCTCAACTCATCACCGAGAGTAATTAATCGTATCATCTGTCTCATCCCTTCACAGGAGAGCTTAAGCATACACATATGGTTCCCAATCAAATCATATAATCAACAACATCCCATTTCTAGCACAATTTCTAAAATAATTCAATCAATCCATTCACGCTCAAGGATAGCATATTTATAACACACCAACCCTCAAGGGACAAGGATAAGAAAGCCACTCACCTCTACTACTTGGAGAATGGATGGTCGCATTCTTTAACTTTCAATCAACACTTGATGCCAACAAATCTATAAGCATATGAACAAGAAAGATTTAATCATACAACCTAGGAATTAACTTTTAAGTGACCTGTAAGGTCTAAGCATTCACAACCTATCATTCCAATTCTTAGCAACAAGACCCTTTATCCCACCTTACCCACACCTACTTAGGATCCTAACACTTAAGAGAACAACAAGAGACTTGGGTATCAATTTGGGAGCTTTAACAATGTTTTGAAAATCAAATATTTATAAGAACTCACAATCATATGTTTATCACCTTCTTCCCTTTCAAGTAAAACTTGTTTCATTTGTTCATCACCCTTGGATTCAATGTTATTATTCCAAAGCTCTCTATAATTCCAAAATGTGTCATTTGGTTTGTTAAAGCCATCAAAATAACTTATAGGGACCAAAATGCAACTTTAAAGTTCCATACACGATAACCCATTTTCAAAATACTCATTCAAAATTCAAACCAAAGCATTAGAACTCATTTCTATTATCCAATTAACTCATCTAAACTAAAAATTTTAAGAAAACAAGGAGATTTCATAAAAAACCCCAAAATTTCCAAATTTTCGTCACTTTTGAACCCTAGAATCAAAACAGCCCCAAAACTCAACTTTATGTAGTTTTAATAGCTTCTAGAGGTACCCAACATGATCTACTATCATCAAATGGTCTATTCAAACAAAGAACATCAAGAAAAATGAAGAATTTGATGATTTTCGGGTATACCTTCATTTTGGCCGAAAATGATGTTTGGAGCAATTACCCAAGCTTGTGTGACTTCAAAAATGGCTATGGAGGTTGGGAGAATGAAGTGTGAAGGTCAAAGATTAAGCTAGCATCAAGGAATTTGATTAATATCAGCAAAAATTCATACCACCATGAGAGAAGGACCAAAAGAGATGAAGAGAAGGAAAAAACGTCACCTAGAGAAGAGAAGCGGGCGGACGACGGTGGTGGCTGGACGGAGGTCGCCGGCGGCTTTTGGCTGGCCGGAGATGGTCGCCGGAAGTGGTGGTGGTGGGGCGAAGGAGTGGTGGTGGCTGGAGACTTGAGAGAAATGAGAGATGAGGGAGAGATGTGAATGTGGAGGAAGAGTCGATTTGGGGTCTTAAAATGGTAGTGGGGTCGTTTTCAAATTTCACAAAGTTAGGGGGGTAGAAAAGGAATTCTGGTGCAGAGTTTCTAAGGTTGAAATGACAAATTTACCCAAAAATACTTGAATCTCTACGAAATAGTCCCTCAAAACTCAATATTCTAGAAAAAGCATTTCTTGACAAACTTTATATCGTTAGCTTTGTTACGAGGAGTAGATTTCAAATATGAAATTCGTTTTTGAAATAATCGACTCTAACATCTTCCAGTTCTTACTTAAAGGTGTCATTTATCGAGTCTAAAGAAAAACTCAAATCAGATTTTTTTTAATTCCATTTGCTTCCAAATTTTTACCACAAGCTCAGAAAAATGTACCGATTTCAAATTTAACATCTATAGTTCTAAACTACCGAGTTTTCTTATTTCTAAAATTTCTAAGCTTAAATTCTTAATATTAGCCCAAAACTCCGGGACCTCACAATCTCTCTGGCTAAAAACGTGTCCTATCAGACCTTCGTGGTCCTTGTGCTTTTGGAGGAGCTTCCACAACACCTTGTGGTCTTTCTCCAGTTTCCGTCTGTGCCTCTGAAGTGCTTTGTGGATCTTGAACTCCTTCAAGATCTCCCTTACTCCCACTGTTTCCTTTGGAAACAAGATCCTTCTCTAAGAAGATCAACTTCTGACTACAAACCTTTTGTTGTCAGACGGGCAGTAAATATAGTATCCCCTCGTTTCCTTGGGGTACCCTACAAGCACCTTTTGGGAGATAGTTTATCGTTTGCTTAACGTAAACGTTACATCCCCAAATTTTGAGATAAGACACTATGGGACTCCTCCCATCCATATCTCATATGGTGTCTTCTCAACTGCCTTAGACGGAACACGGTTAAGTGTGAACACGGCAGCTTCTAAAGCATATCCTCAAAAGGATCGCGGAAGATCGGTTTGACTCATCATAGATCGAACCATATCAAATAGAGTTCGATTCCTCCTCTCAGAAACACCATCCCCATGGGGTTTTAGAAGGGGTAAGTCGTGAGACCATCTCACGGCTTCTAAGATGATTAACAAATTCTTGACTCAAATACTTGTCTTCTCGATCGGATCGAAAGACCTTGATTTTCTTGTCAAGATAGTTCTCTACTTCATTTTGAAATCTCTATTTCAAAAGACTCCGACTTATGCTTTAATAGGTAGCCCAAGTCAAACCTATTGAAGCTATTAGAAAGAGTAACCACCTTTAGCTTGGGTACTCATGGTTCCTCATACATCACCATGTATGATCCCCAATAAGTCTGATGCCTTCTCACCGTGGCCAGTGAAAAGCACCTCTGTCATTTTTCCAAGTAAGCAAGATTCGCAAGCATCATATGATTCAAAATCAAATGATCTTAGAAGTCCATCTCTATGGAGCTTCTCTAGGCGTCTCTCGTTTATATGGCCTAAACGACAATGCTAAAGGTATGTAGGATTAGATTCTCCAATCTTAATCCCTTTCGTATCAATGTTATAGATTATTGTTATCGTGTTAACGTTCAGATTTCAAGATGCAATGTTTATCTTGCAAATCGCATAAGCAAATAAACATCATCTTTATAAATCGAACACCATTCCTTTCAGCTCATACATATGCAAAACCTTCCTTATCAAATATGAAAGAGAAGCATTGTTTGAACTTTAAAGAAGGTACATGATAACAATAAGATAAGCTCAGAGGGCTAAACAAGCTCGCATGTTCCCACAACAACAGCAGCAACCCTTGCTCTATTGCCCACTTGTAGGTTCATCTCGCTTCTGTTCAGCTTTCTACTGTCTCTAAGACCCTTCACATCAAATGTGAAAACCACATGTTGTATCTGATACACAAGCGGTTATGGTAGACAAGTGAACGTCTATAACGAAGATACCAGAAGTAGAGATCTCATCTCCTTTTATTCTTTTGATCTTCCCAATACAATTTGCAATTTCTCAAATGGCAAATTGCATCCTTTGAAAGCCTTGCCTTCTTGGTAGGTAGTGGGTCAGGCTCAGCCGCTGGCTTGGTCCCACCAAACTCGGCGTCTCCTATCCTCTTTCCTATGCCCTTCCATTTCCCTGATTTTGGAACGTTTCTCTGAGATGTGTGGCTAGCATCAGGCAAGCAACGTCCACAGAGTCATCGAAGTCCTTCTCCAAGCAATTCTCTATGCTCTTGGAACGTTCTTGGCATGCTCTTCAGGGGAGGGATCTCTAGGACATAGAATTTCCTTTGTTGGGTGAGAACAAATCTCAAATTACAAAACCAGTCGAGGAAGTCAGCAGCTTCCTTCGTTGGGTTGAGAACAATTCTCAATTACGATACCGGTTAAGGAATTTTGTCCTAGACAACTTGTCCTTCTCAAGGACAGATCGCAGTGGCAGTGATGAACTATTAATTGTTGCCATTGATTCTACAACTTAAGATATGAAAAGTTTTAATTAGCAGAAAAATATATCCACCATTTTATAAAACCCAGTAAAATTTATTATTGGTGGCTAAGACCCATATTTCACCAAAGTCTACCGTCGCTGAGGGCGATCATAAATCCTTTGGCTATTTAGGTAGGTAACTCCTTACCAATCACATCTCTATGTGACTCTTAGATCTTTATGGGACTGTATCATCATATGATACGGCATGTTTATCCCATCTAATGCCTTGAGGCCCAAAACCGTTTTGATAGCCCCATTAAGTCACACAATAAAACTCGTGAATGGCAAGGCCCAAACGACGAGGCCGAAGCCCAGCCCCATATCATCAGCGGCGTCACTTAAACACGTGTCGCTGAGGGCGATCACCGCATTTAATGACCCAAGATTTCAATGGGCGTCGAACTGAAAACCCCCATTCACCCGTGTGTCCTCGAGGTCAAGGCAGATACGTGTCGCTGAGGGCGATCACCGCTCCGCGATGAACAAGATTTCCACAGGGTGTTTTATTGATGGCATTAAAACTTAAGATTTTCTAAAAGGGTTTGATATTTTGAAAAAGTTCTGTTTTAAATTTTAATTTTAAAACTCCTTTTAAAATTAAACGAGTCGTGCCACATGTTTATCACCCCAAGTGTATCACATACACATAAACATGTGCACGGATCTTGCATCATATGCAAAATCCCATGCTCGTATCGCATACGAATATATTGCGCCAAAGCGGGGTAAACAGCATGTTAAAATCACGTCCTAAACATACATCTAGCGCTTTGTATCACATACAAACTAA
>QANZ01013252.1:17507-34596 GCA_003254925.1 Chamaecrista fasciculata
AAGTTTATTTTCTTGAACGAATCTTCAAAGTATGTTTTTATTAAAATTTCTTTGAGCCATAAGGTTCCTTAAACTCATAGTTGTTCTTGCATTTTAAATTCTTTTAAAGGTTTAATAGCTATCTCTAGTCAAATTGTTCAAGTCTTGTTATTTGCTTTATGTATTAACCGCTGCATATGTTGGATTACTTGGCTAAATGAGCGTTAATGTAAGTTATTTGTTGACGAAGAATGATAACCATATTGGTTACCCCCTCCCTATGTGGTGATGTCCTACACCACGACTGAAATGGGTTAGCCACTCACTGAGTTTTTGACTCACCCCGCGTTAATTATTTTTTTTTTAGGTACAGGTCCAGATCACACCGCTATTTCAGATCTAGGAGGAAGTCAACCAAGATCCCACACCAAACATGGGTTCAAAACAAATTAATACAGGGGCTCCGCCCCATAAACAGCCTCGTAGGGCCCAGTTTAGTCCAAACAAAACATATATACTAAAAGATACAAAAACCTACCAACACTAAAAGAAATCAGGTAGAAGGATGAAAACCCTTAGGCGACGGGTTGCTTCCTTGACCCGATTCTATGTCTGCTCGATCCTGCACAACCGAGACTGAAAAATATGGAATGGGGTGAGAATAAAATTCTCAGTAGAGTTACTAAACCCTCTCTTACCATCAATCCTCAAACAACATTCACATTCTAAACAATCTTGCTAATCCAAAAGCTAAATTACATAACACTAATCGCAATAATTAACAAAACAATATAACATATCTATTTACTTTATTATCACAAATTGACTTGGTCACAAATTCCATTTCAATAAAACTTCATCAAATCCTCTTGCACAATAATAACAATTTTAATAAGAATATCATATATTCATTTATCTCATTATCATCAGATAATTTCATATTCAAGATTCCACAAATTACACAATTAATATCCACAAGCAATGTCATGATCTCAAATCAATTTGGTCGTCTCGACCTAGGCTTTTCCGGAACGTCTCCCGGTGTGCGCACAATCCAACAAGCCTGTCACCTAAGGAATCCACCTTAGGCCAACTATGGAATCCACCATAGCCGTTACCCCAATATTCATCGCGAATAAAAGGGGAGGGATTCCACCCTCAGGTATCATGACAAAATCCACAAGTAGGGAATTTCAATTCCATAGCAACATTTAGTCCATTTCATAAGAGTACACCATATATACTATTATAACAATCCATAACACATTTTATCACAAGTATTACCACACTCAAATGTCAATGGCTCAAACAATCCCATATCAATTCATTTTATAAAAATCTCCTTTCAAACTAATTAATCTCGAAATTACAAAATTTTCCTTTACAAGGTTACCTTTCACATTCTAACAACAATTCCATCAATTTCACATAATTCCAATTCCTACATTTCAATCATGTTTCAAAACCAATTACAAAAAAAAAGGTTTATTCCACATTCCAAAAGCATTTTTCATAGGGTTTTCCCTTTAAAACAGTCCCAAACATCCATATTTCAAGCAAAAACGACAATATGGACCAATATGCAAAACCAGAAAAACAGTCTGGACCAAAACGCAAAACCAGAAAAACAGTCTGGACCAAAACGCAAAACCAGAAAAACAGAAAACAGAGCAGCAGCGTTTTTGGGCAAAAATTCAATCTTCCCAAAGCAAAAATTCATCCAAAACTTAGTTTTAGACATCATGAATCATTTATAACACATAAAACAACAAATATACATCAATTCCACCACAAATTCAATCCAAAAACCCTAATATTTGCCACTTTTCTTTGTCAAAAACCTTTCCACAAACCCTTTCAATTTTCATCTTTAATTGACTCTAACAATCCTAAATCACCCACTAAACATATTCTACATCAAATTCTAGTAGAATTTCCACCACCTCAAAAGTTGCCATGAAAGCTCCATGAACCAAAATTGTGAAGAAGATGAAGTTGTAAAGAGGAGGAGAGTAAAATAACCCTACCTTGGATGTTTAAAGCTTCCAAACTTGTTGATTTGAGCCCAAATTTGATGAAAAATCAAGTTTCCCTTCACTTTTCTCCTTCTTCTCCACTCCCACCGACCTAGCTCTCTTCGTCTCTTCCAATTTCATGTCTTGGTCGATTCTCATCTAATCCCTAATATATATAAACCAAATTTTAATTACTTTAGGTAAATTTGCATTTCTTCCCCTTAAACTTTCTAATTCCTCACCAAAGAATCCCTTAATTAAACTCCAACTTTTTCTTAAATTCATAATTAAGTCCTTCCATAATTCCCTTTTTGTCCCTTGAGCCTTTCACTCAAATTAAATTAATTTCATTCACAACCAAAATAGTTTATCCAACTTGCACTTTGGTCCTTTCCACTAATAAAATTACACTTCCTCAACTTATTTCCATCAAAATTCTTCACCATTCCTTCACACTTTTCTTTCCAAAATTAATTGCTCTTCCTTTTGCCAATCTTAGAATTATAACTCACCTCAATTAAAATTAAATTTTTCCTCGGCTGTTACAGTCTTCCCCTCTAAAAAGAAATTTTGTCCTCAAAATTTGCACATACATGGAATAAAGCTGGATAATGCATTCGCATTGCATCTTCCCGTTCCCAAGTAGCTTCTTCCATTGATGAGTCCCTCCAAAGAACTTTCACCAAAGGAATCTTCTTATTCCTTAACCGTTTGATACTGGATTCAATGATTGCCACGGGTTGCAATTGAATCATCAAATATTCTTCTATATGCACAGGGGTATAGGTAAGTGTAACACCCCGATTTTTGAGAAAGGACCTATTTGAAAGAAAATAAAGTTTGGGTGATTTCAAAATAATTATAAGAGAGTAATTTTGAAGAGGAAATTTTACTGTGGAAGAGAAATAAATTTTAAGGAATTAAAGTGATAATTTTTATAAAATAAGAAAATTAGACATGATGGAAGAAAGGACCAAATTGCAAGTTTGGAAAACTTTTGTGGTTGAGAATGAAAATTAAGTAAAGTGTTGGAAAAGGCTTATTGGTTAGTAAGAGATAAGGAGGGACCAATTGTGAATTATTTGTAAAATTGGTGTGCAATTAAGGGAGTATTTAGAGAGGAAATAGAAAGTATGGGGGAAAGAATTGTAGTTTTAACCAAAGTTGATTTAATTGATTTAAATTGTTTGGGAGAGGAAGAAAATCGAGAAAAAGGAAATTTTGGAGAGGAAGAAGAAGAGAAAGGCGGTGGAGGGGAGAAACATAGGAAATTGGAAGGAATTCATGCCTAGGATCAAATTGAAGGTGGAAATCATCAAGTTGGAGCTCAAATTGGCTTGAGGTAGGGTTACTTTGTCTTCCTCCTCCTTACAACTTCATCTTCTTCTCAATTTTGTTCATGAAAGCTTCCATGGTGAATTTTTATATAGTGGGAAATATGTTGAAACTTGATGGTAATCATGCTTAGATGGTGAATTGTGATGTTTTGAGACAATTAGAGTGGAAAATTAAGAGGTTTTATGGATTGGTTTTTGAGAAAGAAAAGTGGCAAATTTTAGGGTTTTGAATTGAGTTTGTGGAGGAAATGATGTATAATTGTTGTATTATGTGTTATAAATGATTTATGATGTTTAAAACTAAGTTTTGGATGAATTTTAGCCTTGGAAAGATTGAATTTTGGTCCAAACCGCTGCTACTCTGTTTTTCCCCTGTTTTTCGCTGCAAAATTCTGGGTTCTGAATTAATTTCTGCTGCTAGTCCGCCAGCGGCGGTTTTGGCGGCGGTTTGTGCTGGGATTTTTTTAAAAAAAATATGTTTTGGTCCAAATGATCACTTTAATTTATAAATGGATGTTTTGGACTATTTTGGGACACAAATCTTATGAAAAATGCTTTTGGAATGTGAAATAAAAACCTTTTGGAATTAATTTTGAAATATGAAAGAAATGTGGAAATTGGAAGTTATATGTAAGTGATGAAATTGTTGTTAAAACTGAAAGGTAAATTTTGTAATTTTGAGTTAATTGGTATAGAAATAATTTTTATGGAATGAATATATATGGATTATTTATGTTATTGAAATTAAGTTTGAAAATACTTATGATGTATTTAATGGAATTGTTGTGAAAGGGGTTGGATTATGGATTATTTTGATATTGATGGAAACTAAGTTTTGGAAATATCATTGAGTGTTTTAAATGTTGTGAAACAATTTTGTGTTACAAATTTGGGAATTGATATCCTCATTTGTTGATGTTATCATGGATAATAGTATTTTGGAAAATTATACATATGAATCTGAGAAAATAGATACTTGGAAAGGCCATATGATGATATGATTTGAAATATACAAAGTTATGGAAATGAAATGGAATGACTTGTGTCATGATACCTGAGGGTGGAATCCCTCCCCTTTTATTCGCGATGAATATTTGGGTAACGGCTATGGTGGATTCCATAGTTGGCCTAAGGTGGATTCCTTAGGTGACAGGCTGCTTGGTTTGTGCGCACACCGGGGGACGCTCCGGAAAGCCTAGGTCGAGACGACCACTGGATTTGAGATCATGACACCGTGTATAGATATGAATCGTATCATTTGTTGAGTTATAATGAAAGAATTATTTTATATTGTGATGAATGGGAATGTGAAACAAATTTTATTATTTATATATTATATGTTCTTGATGAGTTTTAAAAGAAAAATTATTTTGTGGTATTGTGATAATTAAATATATTATATGATGAAAAGTTATTTTGTGATGTTGAGGCTAATGGATATGTTATATTGTTATGATTAATGTTATTATTAATATGTAATTTAATTTCTTAATTAACAAAATTGTTTAGAATTTAGACGTTGTTAGAGGATTGATGGTAAGAGAAGATCTAGTAACTCTACTGAGAATTCGTTCTCACCCCATTCCATATTTCAGTCTCTGTCGTGCAGGAACTTGTTGGCGTAGAATCGGGTCGTGATAGTAACCCGTTGCCTGAAGGTTCATATTCGCTTTCGTGATTATGTTTCATTGGTAGGTTTAGCACTTGAATTGTTTTATATTAGTGCCCATATGATCTTGTAGGATATGTGGGTTTATTATATATTTTGTAAATTCTCAAGGCTGTATCTGGATGTTTTGATATCTCTAGATAATACGCATATTCTATTTTCTAGAGGTG
The DNA here is from genome assembly GCA_003254925.1 of Chamaecrista fasciculata. Lineage (NCBI taxonomy): Eukaryota > Viridiplantae > Streptophyta > Magnoliopsida > Fabales > Fabaceae > Chamaecrista > Chamaecrista fasciculata. Next base: position 22,678 of record QANZ01013252.1, read on the forward strand.
TTACAATTTGGTATCAGAGCCAGGTTCCGGACGGCCTGTTAGGGTGTGGTGTTCTAACTTTAGGTAGAATGACCTTGAATGGGGATGTTTTGTCACTGCTGTACCCGGGGCAGTTGGGTGACTTAAACATTTCCTGAGTCAAGGGATTATGTAGGTTGTTGGTTTGAGGATTGAGTAATCCCTCTTATTGTCATGATTGCACTATCTAAATATTATGCTATTGAGACTGATCACCTCACTAGTATATTATTTAGTAGGGCGATTGTGTCACTGAGTGTGGAAGTACTTGTCCTCAAGTTTTCTTAGAATCCACGATAAGATTGTGAGATTATGACGATTTATTTTGGATATGGTCTAAATGTGTTGTGGTTTGGACCGCAAATGAAAGTTTTGCCGAGTGGCGGTTATGTTGTGAAACTATAAGTGTTTTGAATGTGAACCTTTGGAGTTTGCTTGTAGTTTGTTATGTTCTGTTGAGAAGGAACCCTAGAGGGGTATGATAGTTATCAATTGGTGGAAGTATAAGTATTGAATACTTTTGTGTAACAAAGGTGGATTTCGGGTGAGTGAGCCTTTATTGTGATGATGTGAAATATATGTGTATATTAAAGAGGTAATCATTTGTAAACCATTATGAGTGAATGATGACTCTAGATCTAACTGAAGTAAAGGATGCATTTAGTGTATGTGGAAAAGTCTTGGATGCAGTATTACACAGTACGTTTGTGGATTTAATGTTGTTAAAGAGTCCAAATTGGTTAAAGTATATTGAGTGTAATAGTTGGGAGATAAATTTTTTTTTTGGTGGTTACATTGATGCGTAGTTAAGATGATTGGAGTTGGATGAGGGAAAATTAATCGTTGTGAACTAAAAGGATTTTATAGGTTCTTCGTTATTGGCAAATACAAATATGGAATGAGAATGGGACTAATAGTTTAGTTGCTAACAGAAATAGTTAAAAAAAATTCCCTGAATTGAGAAAGATGTGGAGTTAAATTCCAATAGTGTTTTAGTCATTTGGAGATGGTGGATTCATGTGTAATGAATTTAATTCTTTGAAGTGGTCGGGAAATTTCTTAATTAGCAAGGTTATGTTGTTAAACTCGTACTGATATTGGGGTTGTTGAAAAGTAGTGGATCCTAGATAATGAATAAATGGTTTAAAGTGGACAAAAGGTTTGGTGGATAAAATGGGATTTGTCAGATTAGAAGCAAGTTAAGAGGATGCAGAGAGTAGTTGGGTGAATTTAAGCGGCTAATTGAAAAAGAGTTGAAGAATTTATATGATAGACAGTGGTTGCCAGAATATTGGTTAATGGTGATTAAGATTTTTGTGTGAGAAGTTTAGCTTATATGATTGGAAGTAGATTCGGGAGGAACCAGAGAATAATTGAGTGAACCATGATATATCTGATCCATGCATAATATCATGAAAAATGGATATAAATTTTTGGCTGCTACTTAGTATCGGCAATAGGTTTTTGGGGGTGATAGTGGAAAAGTTGACAGATAAGTCACTCGAAGTTACTGTTTTAACTGAAGTTGAAGAAATAGTAAAGTTTATGTAAGGAATTGTGCCAGGAGTTTTTTTTTCTTGTTTGAAATATAATTGTGATATGATGGGTTGTGCAAGATTGTTGTATAGACTTTTGAGTTTTGTTTGCTTGGTTACATTATGATGAGTGTTTTGAAAAAGAAGAGAGTTATCTGTTGAAATGAAGGGATTTTTAGATTCTTCCCATTTTAGAGTGATGTAATTGACAATCGAATGGAAGTTCGAAATTTTAATGAGTTTTGTTGGATTCTTCCCTCAAGAATTAGACATTCAAGGGTGAAAATGACCTTCATATGCTCTAATTGTCATCGTGGACGAAAGGTGTGAAAGGGAAGTAAAATATGTGTAAATTATCGGTGATATCTTTGTTACTTGATCTTTGTTTTTCTTTTGATCTCCTCCACCTAAGATTTATGGTAGACGCAGGACTTGCCTAGTTTGCATTTACTTGCCTAGTTTGCAAAATGCAAACATTGTTCAGTGTTGTAAGCGATGTGGTTAGTAAGAGTGTTTGTGTTTTAACTCTTACGATACCCATTGCACCTCCTTGAAACTAAAGCATGTTACGAGAAAGAGTAACAAAAGACAACGCTGTGTTATTTGTCTATTTTATTAAGAGATAGTGGCGAGTTTGAGTTGTAATTTGTTAAGAGTGTTCAGTATTGGTTGGTTTGGATATTGAGGGAGAATGGTCTCCTCGAAGCCAGAATGAAGTGAAGTTTTGCGTGAATTTGAATTTGGAGAGAAAGTATAGTGATATTCATTAATGGGAGATAATTATTTCTCCAAGAGGAAGAAATGAAGTGAATTTATTGAATAGTCTGAAGAACAAGTTGAGAACGAAATACTTGATAATGTAGTAAGGAAAGTTGATGTATGACTCGTTCTAGAGGGGAAGCTGAATGTTTATGTAGAATAAGTAAAAGTGAAGGATTGATAGTGATAAAATGATAACGACTGGTCACTTTAAGGTGACAAAATGAATTTAAAGTTGAAGTGAAAAGATTCGAAAGGTTCCTGGATTAGAGTGCGAAACAATAGTAAGACGGTTTCTGACTGTTGGGATTTATAATTGAAATTTATTAGGACAATAAGATTCGAAAGGGAGTGGTATTTTAGGAAATCGGTTAAAAAATTATTATTACTACTACTTCGGCTGCAAATGGTGTGTGGTAAAAGTTATTGGGAAAAATTGAATATATGGAGATAGAATTGATATGAGACAAGTTTAAGAGTTGTCTAAGTGATTTGAAATTTTAAGGAATTGTTGTACAATGTAGTGACAGAACTTGCAAGCATATATACTTCAGAAAAAAAAAATAGAGATAAGTGAAACAAGGAATAAAGAAATTGGTATTGAACAAGGGATAAATGTAGTAATCATTAAGAAAAATTGGTGAGATTGGAAATCGAAGAAGTGCAGGGTGTTTGTTTGAAAATTATTTCCGTTGTAATTGTGGAGAGATCTTTTGTGGTTTGTGAGATTTGAATAAACTGAGACCATGTACAGGTTCAAACTATATGAGGTATTTAGCAGTGATTATAATGATAAGAAAGGAACTAGATGATGGTTGTTCCGGTGAAATGGTAAATTATTAGGGTTGTAATATGGTTAATCCTAACAAAGGGAATTGAGTACTTATGTGACCATGTAAGTGGAAATAAAATATGAAAGTGGTAAATATTGGCCATGAATTGTTAAAGATGATTAAGCAAGTGTTGGTAAAAAGATGTATGGGAACCTGAATCGAGAGCTTAAAGTTTCAATTACTACTAAATCAGAGTTGTGCAGCGGAGGTATGGAGGGTTTGACCTCTAAACCTCATGGTTGTAGTCTAGTGAAGGAAAGTAAGGATTGAAGTCGGAGTAACACATAAAGGATTTAATTAGAATTTCTTAGTATTGTTTAAACTGTAAAGGGATTATGCAGAAAGTGATTAAAGAATTGAGCATCTGGAGACACAAGTGACTAAGGGCAAGTTAGAAAGCTGATCAGAATGAGTAAAACATTTTGGAAAAACATTGTGTTACAACGGTGGAAATGGATTCAATGTGTAAATACCGTAGGACGTAAGTACAAATGTGAAGATCAATGAAATGAAAATTAAAGAAATAGGAATAAATCAAAGGATGAATATAGTATTTGTGAGGGGAAATTGATGGAATTGAGTTTGATAATATAAAGGTGTGAGTTCTAGAATTCCAAAGGAAATAAAAAGAGACCACATGAGAGAGTAAAGTTAAAATTTTCGTCAAGGCAAAGCGGTAATTGCAGGGTAATTCGAGAAGAGTTGAGAGAAAACTAGTAAATTCTTGAAGTTTCAGAATTGCTTGAAGCTAAGTCTAGATGAAAATGCAAGATTCAATTGTTAAGAAGGTAGTTGAACCTATGATGAAAATTACAAAGGAACTGTATGTGTTCTAGTGGAAAAAAAAAAATAGAATGGTTTTGTATGTTTTTCATTGAAGAAAGATGATTGGTGATGGAAATTTCGGGGACGAAATTTTATTTAGAGGGAAAGAATGTAACACCCCGATTTTTGAGAAAGGACCTATTTGAAAGAAAATAAAGTTTGGGTGATTTCAAAATAATTATAAGAGAGTAATTTTGAAGAGGAAATTTTACTGTGGAAGAGAAATAAATTTTAAGGAATTAAAGTGATAATTTTTATAAAATAAGAAAATTAGACATGATGGAAGAAAGGACCAAATTGCAAGTTTGGAAAACTTTTGTGGTTGAGAATGAAAATTAAGTAAAGTGTTGGAAAAGGCTTATTGGTTAGTAAGAGATAAGGAGGGACCAATTGTGAATTATTTGTAAAATTGGTGTGCAATTAAGGGAGTATTTAGAGAGGAAATAGAAAGTATGGGGGAAAGAATTGTAGTTTTAACCAAAGTTGATTTAATTGATTTAAATTGTTTGGGAGAGGAAGAAAATCGAGAAAAAGGAAATTTTGGAGAGGAAGAAGAAGAGAAAGGCGGTGGAGGGGAGAAGCAAAGGAAATTGGAAGGAATTCATGCCTAGGATCAAATTGAAGGTGGAAATCATCAAGTTGGAGCTCAAATTGGCTTGAGGNTCTCTATTATATACATGGGTAATATTTTTTGTAGTATCAAAATTTTAAAATAAAATTAAAAGACAGTAAACAGGAAAAATATATAATTTAGTCCCAAAAAATTTACAATTCAGTACTCAAAAATTACATTTTGGTCTCACATTCACACCTCCATCCTTCTTTACCATAACACTCCAAAAATCTCCTTTATTAACTTCCGCCTTTAGCACAAATTTCGAGGCAATCATTACTCATACCACTTTACTAACACCAAAACAAATACAAAAGTAACACTCCTTTATCCTCCTTTATTTTTACCATTTTTACCCCTATACAACTTTAAAATACCAATACAATTATTTCTGTAACACCTCGGTTTTTGAGAAAGGACCCATTGGAAAGGAAATGAAGTTTGAGTGATTTCAAATAATTATAAGAGAGTAATTTTTTTAAGAGGAAATTTTATTGTGGATGAGAAATAAGTTTTAAGGAGATAAAGTGATAATTTTTATAAGGTAAGGAAACTAAATATGATGAAGAGAAGGACCAAATTGCAAGTTTGCAAAATTATTAAGGTTGATAATGAAAAATTAGTAAAGTGTTGGAAAAGATTTATTGGTTAGTAAGAGATAAGGAGGGACCAATTGTGAATTATTTGTAAAATTGGTGTGCAATTAAGGGAGTATTTAGAGAGGAAATAGAAAGTTTGGGGGAAAGAATTGTAGTTTTAACCAAAGTTGATTTAATTGATTTAAATTGTTTGGGAGAGGAAGAAAATCGAGAAAAAGAAAATTTTGGAGAGGAAGAAGAAGAGAAAGGCGGTGGAGGGGAGAAGCAAAGGAAATTGGAAGGAATTCATGCCTAGGATCAAATTGAAGGTGGAAATCATCAAGTTGGAGCTCAAATTGGCTTGAGGTAGGGTTACTTTGTCTTCCTCCTCCTTACAACTTCATCTTCTTCTCAATTTTGTTCATGAAAGCTTCCATGGTGAATTTTTATATAGTGGGAAATATGTTGAAACTTGATGGTAATCATGCTTAGATTGTGAATTGTGATGTTTTGAGACAATTAGAGTGGAAAATTAAGAGGTTTTATGGATTGGTTTTTGAGAAAGAAAAGTGGCAAATTTTAGGGTTTTGAATTGAGTTTGTGGAGGAAATGATGTATAATTGTTGTATTATGTGTTATAAATGATTTATTATGTTTAAAACTAAGTTTTGGATGCATTTTAGCCTTGGAAAGATTGAATTTTGGTCCAAACCGCTGCTACTCTGTTTTTCCCCTGTTTTTCACTGCAAAATTCTGGGTTCTGAATTAATTTCTGCTGCTAGTTCCGCCAGCGGCGGTTTTGGCGGCGGTTTGTGCTGGGATTTTTTTTAAAAAAATCTGTTTTGGTCCAAATGATCACTTTAATTTATAAATGGATGTTTTGGACTATTTTGGGACAAAAATCTTATGGAAAATGCTTTTGGAATGTGAAATAAAAACCTTTTGGAATTAATTTTGAAATATGAAAGAAATGTGGAAATTGGAAGTTATATGAAAGTGATGAAATTGTTGTTAAAAGTGAAAGGTAAATTTTGTAATTTTGAGTTAATTGGTATAGAAATAATTTTTATGGAATGAATATATATGGATTATTTATGTTATTGAAATTAAGTTTGAAAATAACTATGATGTATTTAATGGAATTGTTGTAAAAGGGGTTGGATTATGGATTATTTTGATATTGATGGAAACTAAGTTTTGGAAATATCATTGAGTGTTTTAAATGTTGTGAAACAATTTTGTGTTACAAATTTGGGAATTGATTTCCTCGATAATAGTATTTTGGAAAATTATACATATGAATTTGAGAAAATAGATACTTGGAAAGGCCATATGATGATATGATTTGAAATATACAAAGTTATGGAAATGAAATGGAATGACTTGTGTCATGATACCTGAGGGTGGAATCCCTCCCCTTTTATTCGCGATGAATATTTGGGTAACGGCTATGGTGGATTCCATAGTTGGCCTAAGGTGGATTCCTTAGGTGACAGGCTGCTTGGTTTGTGCGCACACCGGGGGACGCTCCGGAAAGCCTAGGTCGAGACAACCACTGGATTTGAGATCATGACACCGTGTATAGATATGAATCGTATCATTTGTTGAGTTATAATGAAAGAATTATTTTATATTGTGATGAATGGGAATGTGAAACAAATTTTATTATTTATATATTATATGTTCTTGATGAGTTTTAAAAGTAAAATTATTTTGTGGTATTGTGATAATTAAATATATTATATGATGAAAAGTTATTTTGTGATGTTGAGGCTAATGGATATGTTATATTGTTATGATTAATGTTATTATTAATATGTAATTTAATTTCTTAATTAGCAAAATTGTTTAGAATTTAGACGTTGTTAGAGGATTGATGGTAAGAGAAGATTTAGTAACTCTACTGAGAATTCGTTCTCACCCCATTCCATATTTCAGTCTCTGTCGTGCAGGAACTTGTAGGCGTAGAATCAGGTCGTGATAGTAACCCGTTGCCTGAAGGTTCATATTCGCTTTCGTGATTATGTTTCATTGGTAGGTTTAGCACTTGAATTGTTTTATATTAGTGCCCATATGATCTTGTAGGATATGTGAATTTATTATATATTTTGTAAATTCTCAAGGCTGTATCTGGATGTTTTGATATCTCTAGATAATACGCATATTCTATTTTCTAGAGGTGTTACAATTTGGTATCAGAGCCTGGTTCCGGACGGCCTGTTAGGGTGTGGTGTTCTAACTTTAGGTAGAATGACCTTGAATGGGGATGTTTTGTCACTGCTGTACCCGGGGCAGTTGGGTGACTTAGACATTTCTTGAGTCAATGGATTATGTAGGTTGTTGGTTTGAGGATTGAGTAATCCCTCTTATTGCCATGATTGCACTATCTAAATATTATGCTATTGAGTCTGATCACCTCACTAGTATATTAGTTAGTAGGGGCGATTGTGTCACTGAGTGTGGAAGTACTTGTCCTCAAGTTTTCTTAGAATCCACGATAAGATTGTGAGATTATGGTGATTTATTTTGGATATGGTCTAAATGTGTTGTGGTTTGGACCGCAAATGAAAGTTTTGCCGAGTGGCAGTTATGTTGTGAAACTATAAGTGTTTTGAATGTGAACCTTTGGAGTTTGCTTGTAGTTTGTTGTGTTCTGTTGAGAAGGAACCCTAGAGGGGTATGATAGTTATTAATTGGTGGAAGTATAAGTATTGAATACTTTTGTGTAACAAAGGTGGATTTCGGGTGAGTGAGCCTTTATTGTGATGATGTGAAATATATGAGTATATTAAAGAGGTAATCATTTGTAAACCATTATGAGTGAATGATGACTCTAGATCTAATTGAAGTAAAGGATGCGTTTAGTGTATGTGGGAAAGTCTTGGATTGCAGTATTACACAGTAGGTTTGTGGATTTGATGTTGTGTTAATGAGTCCAAATTGGTTAAAGTATATTGAGAGTAATAGTTGGGAGATAAATTTTTTTTTGGTGGTTACTTTGATGCGTAGTTAAGATGATTGGAGTTGGATGAGGGAAAATTAATCGTTGTGAACTAAAAGGATTTTATAGGTTCTTCGTTATTGGCAGATACAAATATGGAATGAGATTGGGACTAATAGTGTAGTTGGTAACAGAAATAGTTAAAACAAAAAAAAAATTCCCTAAATTGAGAAAGATGTGAAGTTAAATTCCAATAGTGTTTTAGTCATTTGGAGATGGTGGATTCATGTGTAATGAATTTAATTCTTTGAAGTGGTCGGGAAATTTCTTAATTAGCAAGGTTATGTTGTTAAACTCGTAATGATAGTTGAAAAGTAGTGGATCCTAGATAATGAATAAATTGTTTAAAGTGGACAAAAGGTTTGGTGGATAAAATGGGATTTGTCAGATTAGAAGCAAGTTAAGAGGATGCAGAGAGTAGTTTGGTGAATTTAAGCGGCTAATTGAAAAAGATTTGAAGAATTTATATGATAGATAGTGGTTGCCAAAATATTGGTTAATGGTGATTAAGATTTTTGTGTGAGAAGTTTAGCTTATATGATTGAAAGTAGATTCGGGAGGAACCAGAGAATAATTGAGTGAATTCGAAATCACTGTTTTAACTGAAGTTGAAGAAATAGTAAAGTTTATGTAAGGAATTGTGATAGGAGTTTTTTCTTGTTTGAAATATAATTGTGATATGATGGGTTGTGCAAGATTGTTGTATAGACTTTTGAGTTTTGTTTGTTTGGTTACATTATGATGAGTGTTTTGAAAAAGAAGAGAGTTATCTGTTGAAATGAAGGGATTTTGAGATTCTTCACATTTTAGAGTGATGTAATTGACAATCGAATGGAAGTTTGAAATTTTAATGAGTTTTGTTGGATTCTTCCCTCAAGAATTAGACATTCAAGGGTGAAAATGACCTTCATATGCTCTGATTGTCATCGTGGACGAAAGGCGTGAAAGGGAAGTAAAATATGTATAAGTTATCGGTGACATCTTTGTTACTTGATCTTTGTATTTCTCTTGATCTCCTTCCCCTGAGATTTATGGTTGATGCAGTACAATCCTTGCTTAGTTCGTTAAATACAAATGTTGTTCAGAGTTGTAAGCGATGTGGTTAGTAAGAGTGATTGTGTTCTAACTCTTACAATGCTCATAGCACCTCCTTGGAGCTAAAGTATGTTTTAGAAGGGATAATTAGAGATAACATTATGTCATTTGTTCGTTCTATTGAAGGTATAAAGTTGAGTTTGAGTTGTGATTCGTTAAGAGTGTTTGGTATCAGTTGGTCTGAAGATTGAAGAAGAATAGTTTCCTTGAAGCCAGAATGAGGTGAAACTTTGTGAATTCGGATTTGAAGAGAGAGCATGATAATAGTACCCTAATAAGAGATAATTACCTTTCTAAGAGGGAAAAAGAAGTGGATTTATTGAGTAGCCAAAATAATAAGTTAAGAACTGAATACTTTGATAAATTAGTAAGTAAAGGAAGTTGTTGTAATGACTCACCCTAGAGGGGAAGTTGAATGTTTGTGTAGAATAACTAAAAGTGAAGGTTGATAGTGATAAGACAATGATTCCTGGTCACTTTAAGGTGACAAAGTGAATTTGAAGCTGAAGTGAGAAGATTCGAATGCGTAAGAATAATATGAACGTTCTTAATTATCGAGATTTGTAATTGTAGTTCATCAGTAGAATAAGGTTTGAAATGAGGCGGTACTTAAGCGATTTGGTTAAAATCCTTTAATATCATTTTGACTGCAAGTGGTGTTATGGTGAAAGTTTTGGAAAATTTAATATTTTAAGATACAATTGATGTGAGGCAGGTTGGGAGTTGTCTAAGTGATCTGAAATTTTGAGATATTGATGTAGTGCAACGTAGTGACAGAACTAGTGAATATTTGTACTTTGAAGAGAACGAAGATAAGTGAAGTGAGAAACAAAGAAAATTGGGGTTAACAGAGGATAAATGTAGTAATCATAAAAAGAAATTAGTGATGTTGGAAATAGAATTAAGGAAAAATGAATAAAGGGCGTTTGTTTGGGAATTATTTCTGTTGTAAATGTGGAGAGATTTTACGGAGTTTGTAAACCCAGTGATCAAAGGAAAACAATTTTCAGAGATTCGAATAGAATGGAACTTTGTATTGGTTCTGGTCACAAAAAGTGTTTAGGAGTGGCCATAATTGTAAGAAAGAATTAGGCGTCGGTTGTTTCAGTGAGACGGAAAATTGACGGAGTCGAAGCATGTTTAATCTTGAGACGAGAAGTTGACAGCTCATGGAAGCAATTGGAGATAAAGGGTAATAATGTTAAGAAAAGAACATGAATTATTAAAGATAATTATTTGAATATTGGTTATAGGTAGCGAGGGAGCTAAAATCAAGAGCTCAATTATTAGTAAATCAGAGTTGCGCAGCAAAGGTATAGCGAGTTTGGCCCTAAACCTTGTGGTGATGACTTAATAAAGAAAGTAGATATTTTTTTTTTTGACAAAAGAGCAAGGCCTACTTAACAAACTACCAAATTACCAATAGTAATAGTAGAACTAGAAAGATAATCAGAAAGATCTATATTATGGGGTTGCTCCCGAAGGTGGATTTGGTTGAGGCTGTAGAGCCGATCAATGTCTTCGACCAAGGTTCCCAAGGAGGATGTTTTTAGCCCAGTTAGCCGTTTTGCAATGCTAAATTGATTCCTTTGGGTATGAAGTGCGAGGTCCCCGATAAGTAGTGCCGAATTCCTATAAGCACACATTCAGGAATAGAGCTTCCATCGTCTCCTCTGTGATGGAAAATTAGTTGAGCATTGTTGTTAGAATAGAAAAAAATTCCCATCTTAATGACCCTAGGGTTTCTTTCCTTCCTCCAACAGACAAGCAAACTTTCAGTGTGAAGGTTCCTGTAGCTTTGGTCTGAACGATTCCTGCCTGCAAAACTTGTCTTTCCTATTATTTTTGGAGCAGTACAATCCCATACGTCCGGGTGAATTAAGTGATTCCATCTACTGATGATGGACGAGGGGGAGGCTTCCACATGTTGGAACAGAGCCTCATTCCTGGTTGTATAGATTGCTCATAACAAAGCAAGAATTTTGACAAAGTCTTCCACAGAGAAGTTATAATTATTGATGGAAGAAAACAGGTTGACCAGCCATCTAATGATCCCAATAGAGGATGCGTGACCGCTGTGGATACCGAGTGACGAGCCAAACCAAGCACACCTGCTGATTGGGCAATTAAGGAACAGGTGATCTGCATTTTCAATTTCGTCACAACCAAACGCGCATTTACCATCGATGCGGAAGAAAGTAGATATTGAAGTTGGAGTAACACATGAAGGTTTTGATCAAGATTTCTTAGTATTGTTTTAACTGTAAATGGTGTTATAATGGAATTAATTAAGGAATAGAACATTTGGAGGCGCTTAAGGCAAGTTAGAAAGCTAATTAGAACGAACGGAATTTTTGGAAAAAAACACACCGTGTTGCAACAAGGAAATGAATTTAATAGGTGTAAGTACTTCATGAAGAAAGTACAAATGTGAAGGTCAAAGAAATGAAAATTGAAAAAAAAAAGTGATAAATCAAAATATTGATGATGGAATTGAGTTTATTAACACAAAGGTGTGAGTTCTGAAATTTTAAAGGAAATAAAAGAGACCACATGAGAGAGTAAAGTTAAAATTTTCGTCCAGGCAAAGCGGTAATTGCAGGGTAATTCGAGAAGAGTTGAGAGAAAACTAGTAAATTCTTGAAGTTTCCGAATTGCTTGA
>QANZ01013278.1:0-25769 GCA_003254925.1 Chamaecrista fasciculata
TTTATTTTTGCTTCCGCTGCCTTAGGCGCCTAGGATTCCCAACATCTCAGCCATAGAACAACGAGATAACGAGACGTTTCTCGAGTACATAACTAGATACCAGGACCTTTTCGTAAAGTGTCCTAATCACCAGTACACTGAGAAGCCATTAGTGGAATACTTTTGTAGTGGACTCTTAGACGACGAGGTTGATCACATCGATGCCGCGTCTAATGGATCCATTACAAAATTGGATGTTGAGACTGCATGGGAGCTAATCAAGGAAGTCGCCCTCAAGCGAGAAAACCGAAGAAGACGTACCCGTGCCGTAAAGGGAATAGCAACCAATGAGTCAGATCCGATGATGGAAAAGTTTGCATCAGACATAGACAGTCTAGCCATAGTTGTCAAAGAGATGAATGCCAAATTAGCCGCTTCACCAAGAAAAGTTGCTCTTGTGACCACACCTTGCTCCGTGTGCGATTCATATCAACATGGAAGTAGGGAATGTTGGAGATTGTGCCCTAGGGCCAATCATTTTATAGATATGTTGTGAACATATCAATTAATTTATGGAGATAAATTAATGGTTATCATATTATTAGCATGTTTACTATGATAACAGTCCGTGATTAATTATGAGATAATTAATCTAAATCTTTCCCTGGTCGCTCATTCAAGTGGGAACTTGAAATGAACTAAGACCAGCATGACCTCGGTGCATAGGGATGCACGCACTAGATGGTGGAACGAGAGTCATGGTGCAATTACGTAAAGGGTTACGAGTTGCTGGACTGACCCGGAGAGTCCTGCATGGGTTTAGTCATCAGCTTGCCTCTTTTGTACGCTTGTCACGACGCCTTAGACCTGAGGTCATCATTATTCCGGCGTTGCAGTTGTCAGACTTTGGCTTAGTCTAACGTTGCCCGTAGCAGGGTAGCCATAAGGGCTAAGTACGGGTTTGGTTGATTGCCGTGCTGAGGAATGTGGACTGACCAAAATTGGGATTTTGTTCCCCATTAAATTGGGAGATATCTTACTGGCGCCCTCGATGAGTCTGTCCAGGAAAAGGGTGGCCACTCAGTATAATGGGACTTACTCAAGGAGATCGAGAAAGTAAAGGTTTGGATCATGGATGACTTTCCCGTGCCTGATCCATAACCAAGATATCGCAGAACAATAGGGTCGGTGCCATGGAGGTACTAAGGTTAAGTCGGTTTTGGTAAAAACCGATAACTCACGTGTTTTGGGTAGTCGTGATGGCTTGCTAGAGTCCGCTCACGACTTGTAGGTCATGGGGATGACCTACTGCCAACTTCACGTGGGGCCTGCTGGGTCACACACGAGCAGGATTAGAACACACCTTTTAAGGGACACGAATTAGGGAAATTCGTGGGTCGCTCCAGTGGCCTAATTTAAGACACAGAGGAAATGTCTGGGACATTATGTCTTCTCTTAAATTTTCTACAGTTGTGAAGTATTTAAATTTGTATGACAAATTTAAATATAATAATTGTTAAATGATTAATAGGGATTAATTATTTACAATTAAAATGTTAGGGAAAAATAATTCAGATAAGATTCCTAAAAGTTAGGAAATTATTGAATTATAAAATTCCCAAAATATGTATGAGAGGGTGGCGCCTCTTTTAGCATTTTAAGGTTAATAAAATTGTTTTATTAATCTAAATAATAATTTGAATTCAAAAGATTTGATAGAGATATCAAAATATTTGAATTCAAAAGATTTGGTGAGATCTCAAAACAGTATCTTTGGTGAATCATGACTTCCTAAGATTTAGGAAGGGTTTTGATTTATAAAATTCCAAGGATAAAAGGGAGCAACATGGCGCCATGCTTAGTGGAGATTTGATCTCCCAAATTGATTCTCTAAGATTACGATTTGAATTTAAATTAAATATTAAGGTAATATTATAATTTGAAATTCAAGTCATGAAGCCATATATTATTATAATTTGGAATTATAATAATGCTCTAAAAATAATTATATACATAAGTATATAAGCTGCTAGGTGCCTATTTGAGTGACACACAAGTGTGAAACCCTAATTGAATGAGCATTCATCTTCCTCTTTGTTGAGAGAGAGAGAAACTCGCCTTCCTCCTTGTAGAGAGAGAAGATTCGACTTTTCTCCTAAGAGTTAGAGAGAGAAAGTCGATTTAGGGTTTTGGGAGAAGAAGAACAAAAGGAGTTTTGTTGCTATCTCCTCCATGGTTGCGCCACCTAGCCTGAATTCAGAGAAGGAGTTCCTGAGTTCAAAAGCTGTAGATTCAATCCCGAGTCTCTTTGGAGAAAGAGGCGTGGAGGCTAGCACCTCGTGTTCGAGAAACTGTTCGTGTGGATCACCGGTAGAGGAAGGACGTAGAGACGGACTTCTAGACTCGCCTAGTATCACCAATCCGATTGAAAGCTTGAGGTACAACACTTTTCGTATCTGGTTTTAAATTCAGCTAGCGGATCTCATGGTGGGATTTTCTTGGGGGCGCAAGTTTTTTTTGATTTTACAGTTCTTCCGCTGCGTGTTTCCCCGGGGATTTCCCAACAGGGAATGTCCCCATCAACCTGAGGAAGTTTCGGCCATGTATCAACAAGGCCCTAGTCAATTTCCTAGAAGATTTGATAATAGATTTAGGACTGGAAATTATTTTCAAAACCAAAGCTTTAATAACCTAGCTCCTCAAAGACAAAACTTTTCTTCAACTGAAACTGACACTCAACTCCTCATTAGAAAGTTTGAGGAATCTGAAGCTCGAACTTCGAAGAGATTCAATGATTTTGGGCAAAGGATCGATCTTCTTTCTAAGGAGATGGACGTCATGAAAAGGAAGCACGATGATCTTGAACAAACATTTATTCGAGCAGCCGATGTTAAACTAAACAACATAAGTGTCCCTAGTAGTTCTAAGGCTGTTCATGCCATTATCGCTAGAGAAACCGAACCTGTAGAAAACCCTGCTCAAGAGACCTTAGTGCAAACCCTAGAAGAGACTAAGCCTGATGAAATATTCATAGAGATCAAAGGAGGAGAAAACTTCAAGGCTATAATAGAAAAACACCCTAGGTATGCCCAATTCTTCCTTGGTTTTAACTATAAGAAGGAAAAGGAAGAAACGCCTGTTGTGAATAAGTTGGAAACTATGGAAGAAACTAAGGTAGAAACCAAGGTAGAAGACCTTTCGTTTCTAACTGATGGAGATTGTGTTGGGAAATCACAGAGCGCCGCGCAACGGAAGCAAAAATTGAAATTTAAAACAAAACAGGTGCACCCTGTGATTTCTTTCCCACAATCCGCTATATGAGTCTATATCAGAAGAAGGAATAGAATTTTACCCAAATCAATTGGTAGCCTTCGTGATTGCGATGCTGAGAAGTCCACTCTAAGTGTGCTTCCTTCGCCGGTGATCCACACGAACAGTTTTGGAGATGCCTAGGTGCTAGCGTTCTTCACTTCTTCCAAAGTGAATACAGGGAACTCTGTGTACGGGTGTTCTTGAAATTCAAGAATAATTCTTGAACCTCAAAGAAAAGTGGCCTATGATCAAGAATCAAATTCTTGATTTCACACAAGCCCTAAGATGGTGTTAAGGGTTTGGCCGATTTTTCTCTCTCTAAGGGAAGAATCGACTTTCACTCTTTCTCTCTCCAAAATTAGGGTTGGCCGAATTTTGGTGTCTCTCACAAGGTGCCACTCGAAAATTGCCTCCTTATTTGTACTGTTTGGGAGTTTGATAATTATAATTAGGGTTTCCCTAATTATAATTGAATATCAAATTATAAAATTATGAGATTACAATAATATCACAATTTTAGGACTTGAAATCCTAAATAAAATATTACCTTAATATCATAATTTGAATTCAAAATGCAATCTTTGAGAATCCAATTGGAAAATCAAATCTTCCCTTGATCCCTAAGCCATGCGCCATCTCCCCTTAATTATCTTGGAATTTAATAAATCAAAATAACAATCCTAACTCTTAGGAAGTTATAACCAACTCATTATCTTCCAACAATATTGAATTAAAATATTACCCTAATATCTTTAATTCAAATTTTGAACCTTGAATATCAAAATCAAATCTTAAATTCAAATTCAAATTCAAGTCATGACTTTAATTAACAAAACATTTCCATTAATTAAAATCACTTTATATGAGGCGCCACCCTCATCCCCATTATCCTAATATTAGTGAATTTAATAAATCAATAATCTCCTAACTTTTAGGAAGCTTATTTAATTTATCATTCCCTAATATTATAAATAAGAATATAATTATAAATAGATTAATCCAATTAACTATCAACAATTAATATATTTAAACTTGTCCAAAAAATTTAAATATCACAAACGTAGATATTTATTTAAGACAAGACTTCATGTCCTGTGACATTCAACTATGTCTTAAATATTGTCATTAAAGTGACTCACGAATTAAACCCTAATTCGTGTCCCAGTGTGGCATCTTGATCCTGCTCATGTGTGACCCAGCAAGCCTCACGTGAAGTTGGCAGGAAGTCATCTCTATGACTCACAAGTCGAGAGCGGACTCTAGCAAGCCATCACGACTACCCAAAACACGTGAGTTATTGCTTTAACCCCAAAACGACTTAACCTAAGTAACATCTTGAAATGATCCCTATTGTCAAACGATATATTGGTTCTAGATAACGCACGGGAAAGTCATCCTTAATCCAAACCACAACTTTCTCGATTCCCTGAGTTAGTCCCATTTCCTTGTATGGCCATACATTCCTTGGACAAACTCATCAAAGGCGCGCCAGTTAGATCTCTCTCATCTTTAATGAGGGACAAAATTCCAGCTTGGTCAACCACATTCCTCAGCACGGTAAACAACCAAACCCGTACCTAGCCTGTATGGCTACCCTGCTACGGGCAACGTTGGACTAGGCCAAAGTTTGACATCTACAACGCCGGAATAGTCAAGACCTCAGATCTAAGGGCATATTGATAAGAGTACAGGAGAAACTCGCTAATGACTAAAACCCATGCAGGACTCTCTGGGTCAGTCCAGCAACTTGTAACCCTTACATCATTGCACCATGACTCTCGTAAAGAATCTAGTGCATGTATCTCCATACACCGAGGTCATGCTGGTCTTGGTTCATTCTCGCTCCCACGAGAACAATCGACCAGGGACAATTTAGATTAATTATCTCATAATTAATCAAGGACGCTATCATAGTAAACATGCTAATAATATGATAACAACATAATTTATCTTCTATAAATTAATCAAAATGTTCAAAACATTTACATAAAATGATTGGCCCTAGGGCACAATCTCCAACAGATTGTGCCTTAGGGCCAATCATTTTATATGTATGAACATATTGTTTGACTGATTTATGAATGATAAATTATGTCGTTATCATATTATTATCATGTTTACTGTGATAACAGTCCTTGATTAATTATGTGATAATTATTCAAAACTATCCCTGGTCGATTATTCACGTGGGAACGTGAATGAACTAATACCAGCATGACTTCGGTGTATAGAGATACACGCATGTGATGCTTCTCGAGAGTTATGGTGCAATTATGTAATGGGTTACAAGTTGCTGGACCGACCCGGAGAGTCCTGCATGGGTTTAGTCATAAGCTAGTCTCTCCTATACACCTGTCACGATACCCTTAGACCTGAGGCCTGATGGAGATTGTGCCCTAGGGCCAATCATTTTATATGTATGGACATATTGTTTGACTGATTTATGAAGGATAAATTATGTCGTTATCATATTATTAGCATGTTTACTGTGATAACAATCCTTGATCAATTTTGTTATAATTATTCTAAACTGTCCCTAGTCGATTATATACGTGGGAACGTGAATGAACTAAAACCAGCATGACTTCGGTGCATGGAGATACACGCATGTGATGCTTCTCGAGAGTCATGGTGCAATTATGTGAAGAATTACAAGTTGCTGGACCGACCCGGAGAGTCCTGCATGGGTTTAGTCATGAGCTAGCCTCTCCTGTACACCTGTCACGATGCCCTTAGACCTGATGTCTTCATTATTCCGGCATTGTAGATGCTAAACTTTGGCCTAGTCCAACGTTGCCCGTAATAGGGTAGCCATACAGGCTAGGTACGGGTTTAGTTGTTTGCTGTGCTGAGGAATGTGGTTGACCAATAAGGAATTTTGTCCCTCATTAAGTTGAGAGATATTTGACTGGGCCCCTCGATGAATTTGTCCAAGGAATGTGTGGCCACTCAGGGTAATGGGACTAAATGAAGGAATCGAGAAAGTTGTGGTTTGGATTACAAGGATGACTTTCCCATGCCTTATCCATGACCAAAATATCGTGTGACAATAGGGATTATGACAAGGTGGTACTAAGGTTAAGTCGTTAATGTTAAAATGATAACTCACGTGTTTTCGGTAGTCGTGATGGCTTGCTAGAGACCGCTCTCGACTTGTGAGTCATGGAAATGGCTTGCTGCCAATTTCACATGAGGCCTGCTGGGTCACACATGAGTAGGATCAAGATACTGTTATGCGACACGAATTAGGGTTTAATTCGGGAGTCGCTTTAGTGACACAATTTAAGACATAGTTGAATGTCTTAGGACATGAAGTCTTGTCTTAAATAAATTCTACGTTTGTGATATTTAAATTTGTTAGACAAGTTTAAATATATTAATTGCTAAATAGGTAATTTGATTAATCTATTTACAATTGAATTCTTGTTTAAAATATTGGGGAATAATGAAGTGATTTAGTCTCCTAAGAGTTAGGGGATTATTGATTTATTAAATTCTATAATATTGAAGGATAACAAGAGGAGGGTGGCGTCTCACTCTTGAATTAATTAATGAAATATGATTTTGTTAATTTGAATTCGAGATTTAAATTTTAATTCGAGATTTGAATTTGAATTCAAGATTCAAATTTGAATTAAGATATTAGGGTAATATTTTTATTCAATTTGTTAAGGATATTAATAAGATTATAACTTACTAAGAGTTAGGATTGTTTTCTTATTTATTAAATTCCTATAAGATAACAAGGAGGGTGGCGCATTCTTCAAGATTCAAATGCAAGATTTGATCTTGCATTTTGAATTTCAAGAATGCATTTTGAATTTAAATTAAGATATTAGTGTAATATTTTAATTAAGAATTCAAATCCTCTTGACTCACTCGAACCAATGGGAAGTGTGCTTTCATGATTTGGATTTCAAGATATGATCTTGAAATTTAAATTAAGATTGCCTTTTAATCTTGAATTATAATATTAATGTAATTTTATAATCAAGATTTGGGGATTCCCTAATTAGATTAGTAATTCCTTCTTTTCAAGAGTGAGACTCTATAAATACCACCCTAAGTCGCCTAAAACTAATTAGAAAAAAGAAGGAAGAAAAGTTCGACCTAACCCTAAAGTTTAGGCAAAAGTAGACTTGGGTGTGAGAGAAAGAGAGAGAGAGGCGCCAAGAAATTGTTTCTTGGGAGAGTGCTTATCTCTTGAATAGTTATGCACCACTTTGGTTCTTGGATACTTCAAGAAGTGTTCTTGAAGTATCAAGATTTGTAGATTAGGTCCCATAATCTCTTGGAGAAGAGATTGGAGGCTAGCACCTGAGTATCTGCCAAACTATTTGTGTGGATCACCGCTAGAGGAAGGACACGAGTCTGTGGACTTCTTGGAATCGCGTTTTTCAAAGCAATCGTTTGATTTAGGTAAACATCTTTTCTCACTGGTATAAACACAAGTAGTGGATCCTATGGAGGAGATTATAAGTTTTGTAAAAATTTTAATTTTACCTTTTCCGTTGCGTTTTGCTCCATAATCTCCAACAATGGTATCAAAGCCAAGTTTGAAAGAGTTCTGTCGTAGAGGGGGTTCTCGCAGTGTGACCTGTTTCAGTGTTGACTCTTACCCCTTGCGGTCCCGGTGATAGGGTTGGTCTCGTGGAGGCGGAGATCGTAAACCTAGTGTCTGAGGTGTGCTTGGTGGTCACCCTGTGGAGACAGGAACGGCACCAGGTGGGATTTGATCCCCACTGTTTTCCAACAGTGGTATCAGACCCACGCTAACTTTGTGTTTATGCTAGCTTTGTGAATATACATGTTGATGTATGTTTATACGTTTATCGTTTTTCATTCGATTCGCTAAAATTTTTGCGATTATCCACACATGATTTTAACCTAATCTAAGAATGGTGCAAATTTATGTATTTGATACATAAGGTAATCAATTTGATTGATTAATAAGTTTTTTGAAACGTTTAGGTCTTGGCCGAAACACTATGTGTTCTTTTAATTAAAATTGTTTTGATTATTTTATTGTAGGGTGGCCGAAAATTGTAAATTGTGAATTTATAATTTTTGGGTCAATGAATTCGGCTTCTTGAATATGATTCTTGAAATTTTGAATTATTGATGCAAGACTTATTTTTCCAAGAAGGCATGTTAAATTGCACAAATCATAAGTGAACACAATCAAAGTCGTTTTTTTTATTGTTAAATGTTGATGTCGTGTATATTTATATATATATGAATTGTTCATGTATGTTTGAGTATGGTGTTGGATATGGCTCTAGGTCTTATTTTGGTAAATACAGTCTGCGTGTCGTCTCCCTAAATTCTAGATGTAATTTTCTTTTCTCACCTCACTCCCCTCATATGTTCAAATGAGGTTTCCCAATGTAATTTTTCCTTTTTCTTTTAGAAAGATTCTCTCATTGGCTTGAGGGAATTTAGGGTAGATGAGCCATATCTAAACATGTTTATTTTATGCATTTAGTTTTTGTATACGATACAATTGGCGCTAGATGTATGTTTAGGGGTCGCGATTTTAACATGCAAATTTTATGTTTTGTACGCACAACCATGTATTCGATACGAGCGTAGGATTTTGTATGAGATACAAAATTCGTGCATGTGTTTATATGTATATGATACATGGGGGTAAACACTTGGCACACTCGTTTAATTTTAAAATTGGATTTAAAATTGAACCCTTATAAAATCTTAAGTTTTAATGCCATCAATAAAACACCTTGTTAAAATCTTGATCATTGTGGAGCGGTGATAGCCCAAGCTACACGTATCAACTTTTATCTTGAGGAGACACGAGTGAATGGAAGATTCAACGCAACGCCTTATTGAAATCTTGGTTTATTGGATGTGGTGATAGCCCAAGCTAGACGTGTTTTGTGGGCCTTGATGATATAGGGTTGGACTTTCGCCTCGTTGTTTTGAGTTTGGCCATTCACAAGTTTTGTTGTGTGACTTAATGAGGTTATCAATTCGGATTTGGACCTCAAGGCATTAGATGGGATAAACATGCCATAATAAGTATCATACGATGATGGAGTCCCATAAAGATCTAAGAGTCACATATGATGTGATTGGTAAAGAGTTACCTACCTAAATAACCTAAGGTTGCATTATCGCCCAAGCGAAGGTAAATTTGTTGAAATATGGATCTTAGCCACTAATACTTTGAGAATTGTTCTCACCCAAGAAAGGAAGCATTATGTCCTAGAAAACCCTCCCCTAGAAGAACCTGCCAACGACGCTCCAACAGGTCAAAGAACTTCTTATGAGAAGCACTTCAATGACTCTATGGACGTTGCTTGCCTGATGCTAGCCACAATGGTTCCAGAATTGCAAAAGAACATGGAAACATTGACGGCTTTTGAGATGGTCACACATCTCAAGGAAATGTTCCAGCAGCAGGCTAGGCAAGAGAGGTTTGAGACCACTAAGGCTCTACACTCTTGCAAGATGGCTGAAGGTGCATCCGTAAGTGTTGGGAAATCATAGGGTCGGCGCAGCGGAAAACACGGTAAATTAAAAAATTTTGGCTTCCCTATGATTCCTTCCAGAATCCACTATCTACATATATATTAGTTAAAGAAAGAGATTTACAAAATTTCAATCGGTGCGTATGAACTTGCTAATTGAAAAGTCCACTCCAAGTGTCCTTCCTCTGCCGGTGATCCACACGAGCAGTTTGGCAGATGCCCAGGTGCTAGCCTCCTTCACTTCTTCCCAAGTGAAAACGGGAACTTTATTTACGAGCCTTGAATGTTCAAGAATAGTTCTTGAACACTCAAGAACAAACGGTGAGATTTAAGAACACTTCTTGAATCTTCAAAACAAAAGTTGGAAATTCAAGAACCCTTTCTTGAATTCCCAAGAGTGGCGCACAAGAGAGAAGAACATCTACCCAGAAACTATTTCTTGGCGCATCACTCTCACGTTCTCACACATAAAAACCCTAAGATTATAAGGTGCAAGTCGATCTCTTCCTCTCCAAGAGGAAAATCAACTTCTCTCTCTAAAGTTAGGGTGAGTCTATTTTTCTCTCCAAGAGAATGAACTAGGCGACTTCTTTAGGGTGTCTGTGTTTAAATAGAGCTAATCCCATAACTCATGAAATTAGGGAATAAAGAAAATAGGGATTCCTAAAATCTTGGATTATGATATTACACTAATATTATAATTTAAAACTAATAGGTAATTCAAACTTAAATTTCAAGATCAAATCTTGAAAACTAAATCTTGAAAGCTCAATCCCTATTGGTCCAGAGGATTTGAATTCTTAATTAAAATATTACATTAATATCTTAATCTTGAAATTCAAAATGCAATCTTGAAATCCAAAATGCAAGATCAAATCTTGCCCATTCGATCACCCATGCGCCATCCTCGTCTTCTTTAAAGAGGAATTCCATAACAACCCAAACTCTTTCGCTAGTTATATCCTACTTGTTATCTTTTGAAGATAATTGAATTAAAATATTACTTTAATATCTTTAATTCAAATCCTGTTATCTTTTCAAAAAGATAATTCTTGAATTCAAATTCATTATTGAATTAAAATATTACCTTAATATCTTTAATTCAAATTTGAATCTTGAATTCAAATTCCCTAATAATATTGAATTAAAATATTACCCTAATATCTTTAATTCAAACTTGAATCTTGAAATCAAAATCATATCTTGAATTCAAATTCAAATCTTGTTATCTTTATTTAATTAACAAAACATTTTCATTAATTAAATAAGACCAAAAGAGGCGCCACCCCCATTATCTTGTTATCCCAAATATAAGTGAAATTAATAAATCAATAATCTCCTAACTTTTAGGAAATCTATTTAATTTATTATTCCCTAATATTTTCAACAAGAGTTTAATTGTAAACTATTTAACAATTAATATATTTAAATTTGTCCAACAAATTTAAATGTCACATTCATAAATATTTATTTAAGACAAGATTTAATGTCCTAAGACATTTAACTATGTCTTAAATTGTGTCACCGAAGTGACTCACGAATTAACCCTAATTCGTGTCCCAGTGCGGCATCTTGATCCTGCTCATGTGTGACCCAGCAGGCCTTACGTGAAGTTGGCAGCAAATCATCTTTATGATTCACAAGTCGAGAGCGGACTCTAGCAAGTCATCACTACTACCCAAAACACGCGAGTTATCGCTTTAACGTTAACGACTTAACCTAAGTACCACCTTGTCATAATCCCTATTGTCACACGATATTTTGGTCCTGGATTAGGCACGGGATCGTCATCCATAATCCAAACCACAACTTTCTCGATTCCCTGAGTTAGTCCTATTTCCCTGTGTGGCCACACATTCCTTGGACAGACTCATCGAGGGGCCCAGTTAAATATCTCTCATCTTAATGAGGGACAAAATCCCATCTTGGTCAACCACATTCCTCAGCACGGTAATCAACCAAACCCGTACCTAGCCCTTATGGCTACTCTGTTACGGGCAACGTTAGACTAGGCCAAAGTTCGACAACTACAACGCCGGAATAGTCAAGACCTCAGGTCTAAGGCTATCGTGACAGGTGTACAGGAGAGGCTAGCTAATGACTAAACCCATGCAGGACTCTCCGGGTCGGTCCAGCAACTTGTAATCCTTTACTTATTGCACCATGACTCCCGTAAAGCATGTAGTGCATGTATCTCTATACACCGAGGTCATGCTGGTCTTAGTTCATTTCAAGTTCCCATTCGAATGAGCGACCAGGGACAGTTTGGACTAATTATCACATAATTAATCAGGGATTGTTATCATAGTAAACATGCTAATAATATGATAACGACTCAATTTATCATCCATAAATTAGTCAACCAGTATGTTCACACATACAAAATGATTGGCCCTAGGGCACAATCTCCAACAGACTCCCACTTGCACTAGGTACAATCATTAATCAAACTGTTCCTACACTAGGAACATCCATTAATGTGTACAATCTCCATTGACATTACATGGCGTTCATGTAATACCCGTGCTTGGGATTTCATAAAAAATCGTCGACTGCTACCTTACATATCTTAACATCACCATCCCATGGTGATAACGTCTGAGAGTATATATATATATTTCACTGTCGGAACATCAGTGGGGACCCAGTCCCATTTGGTGTCTTTTCTGTCTTCGCAGGGTGACCACCAAAATTACCTCAGACACAAGTTTTACAGTCCGCGTCTCTATGCGACCAACCTTACGTTGTAGAATCAGCAATCGTGCTCTGCTTGGAACCTTTCCAACTCACGATGCTACCGTTCAGGAGTAATACGTGTTCAAACTGCGATTTAAACATCTTGGTCGGTTTGGAATGTGGGCACCTGTGTAACCAATTACACATCAGCTCCACCATCGACCAAGAATTCATCCTTAGTTCTTCTTAAGTGCTAAAGGATGTCTTTGACAGCGGTCCAATGATCCTCACCAGGGTCTTGTTGGCACCGGCTCATCATGCTTAGGGCAAACCATGATTCATCACTATGAATCATGTCTTGGAATCTCGCATACTGAACCCCTTTAGTATCTTATCCAAGTATGTACATTGTTTTAATTTTAAGAAGCCTTCGAGATCTATCTCTATAGATCTTGATGCCTAGGATATAGGCAGCTTCTCCTAAGTCTTTCATTGAGAATGATTTTCCCAAGCAAGATTCACAATCTCCAAGGTTGGAATATCCTTTCCAATGAGTAATATGTCATCGACATATAGTACCAAGAACACAACCGTGCTCCCACTAACCTTCTTGTAAACACAAGGCTTGTCAGAGTTTTATAAGAAGCCAAACTCTTTGACTACCTCACCAAAACAGTGATAATAGCTTCTTGATAGGTGGTAGGCTCACCACGCTCCATAAGCAACACATCCTTGTTCTCAGTCACCAAAGATCCATATCCTTGAAGTCGAGAACGTGTTCTATCAGACCTTCGTGGTCTTTGTGTTACTAGGGGAGCTTCCACAATGCCTTGCGGCTCTTCTCTAGTTTCCGTCTTCGCGTCTGAAGTGTCTCGTGGATCTTGAACCTTTTCAAGATCTATCTTACTCCCATTGTTTCTTTTGGAAACAAAATCCTCTCTTAAAAGGAATCCATTTCTGACTACAAACACTTTGCTGTCAGATGGGTAGTAGACTTAATACCCCCTCGTTTCCTTGGGGTATCCCACAAACAAACACTTGAGGGTTTTTGGGAGATAGTTTATCGTTAGGCTGTTGCTTAACATAAACTTCACATCCCCAAATCTTGAGGTAAGATTAAATGGGCCTTTTCCCATTCCATATCTCATATGGTGTCTTCTCAACTGCCTTAGACGGAACACGGTTAAGTGTGAAACTAGCAGTTTCTAAAGCATGCTCCTAAAAGGATGGCGGAAGATCAGTCTTGACTCATCATAGATCGAACCATATCTCATAAAGTTCGATTCCTCCTTTCAGAAACACCATTCCTCTGTGGGGTTCCAGGAGGAGTAAGTTGTGGGACTATCCCACATCTCCTAAGATGATCAATAAATTCTTGACTCAAATACTCGCCTCCTGGATCGGATCGAAGGACTTTGATTTTCTTGTCAAGTTGGTTCTCTACTTTATTTTGAAATCTTCTGAACGTTTCAAAAGACTCTAACTGGTATTTCATTAGGTAGACACAGTCAATCCTACTGAAATCGTGAGTGAACGTAACTAAGTAGAGTAACCACCTCTAGCTTAAGTACTCATGGGTCCACATACATCACAATGCATGATCCCCAATAAGTCGGACGCCCTCTCATTGTGGCCAGTGAAGGGTTCCTTTGTCATTTTACCAAGTAGACAAGATTCGCAAGCATCATGTGATTCAAAATCAAATGATCTTAGAAGTCCATCTTTATGGAGCTTCTCTAGGCGTTTCTAGTTTATATGGCCCAAACGACAATGCCAAAGGTCTGTAGGATTAGATTCGCTAATCTTAATCCTTTTCCGTATCAATGTTATAAATATTGTTATCGCGTTGATGTTCCAATTTTAAGATGCAATGATTATCAAATAAACATTATCTATATAAATTGAACTCCTTTCATTACAGTTAACACATGTAAAAACTTCCTTATCCAATAAGAAAGAGAAACATTGTTTGAACTATAAAGAAGGTACATAACAATAAAGTAAGCCTAGAGGGCAAAACAAGCTTGCATGTTCCTACAGCAATTGCAGCAACCCTTGGTCCAACGCTTTTACGCAGGTCCATCTCGCTTCTGTACAGCTTTCTACTGTCTCTAAGACCCTGCACATCAAATGTGAGGACCACGTGTTGTATCTAATTCCCCAGTGGTTAAGTAGAAAAGGACTCTTATAACAAAGATACCTGAAGTAGAGGCCTCATCGCCTTTCTTCTGTTTCTTTAGATCTTCCATATACAATTTGCAATTCCTCTTCCAGTGTCCTGGCTTTTGACAGAAAAAGCAAATTGCATCCTTTGCGGGCTTTGCCTTCTTGGCAGGTTGTGGATTGGGCTTGGCCACTGGCTTGGTCTCGCCATCCATGACGTCAGCCTTGCTCTTTCCTTTGCCCTTTCCCTTCCCTTGGTCTTTCTGAGCTATCAGGACTGTTGCAGGCGCCTTTTTCATGGATGCCTCAACAGCTTTGAGCATCATATGCAGATCAGAAACTGATTTCTCCATTCCACTCATCTTAAACTCCATGACAAACTTGTCATAGGCTTTAGGCAGCGAGCTTAGGATCAAATCCGTCGCAAGCTCTGGAGTAATGGGAAATCCCAGCCTACCAAGGTGATCTATGTACCCCTTCATCTCCAAGATATGGGTACTTATGGATTAACCTTTAGCCATCTTGCAAGAATGTAGAGCCTTAGTGGTCTCATACCTCTCTCACCTAACCTGTTGCTAGAACATTTCCCTGAGACGTGTCTGTTGGGAAATCACAGAGGGAGCGCAGCGGAAGAAATTTAAAAAATTTTTGGACTAAAACGCAAATAAAACTAAAGGCTAACTCTGTGATTCCTTCCAGGATCCACTAACTATGTTTATACCAGATTAGGAAAGATGTTTACCTAGTTTTGATCGGTGACTTATCGTATTCGCGAATTTGAGAAGTCCACAGAGTGTCCTTCCTCTACCAGTAATCCACACGAGCAGTTTGGCAGATGCCTAGGTGCTAGCCTCCTTCACTTCTTCCCAAGTGAATACGGGAACTCTATCTATGATTCTTGAATAATCAAGAACTGTTCTTGATTATCAAGATTGATTGGGAAGTACTAATATTATCAGGTGCAGGTCCAATTCTCTTTCTTCAAGAAAATCGACTCACTCTCATAATATTAGGACTAGGCGATTTTTCACTCTCTATAGATGCTCTAGGCGAAATTCTTGGTCTGACCAAGAATTGATCTGTGTTGTGAGTTATCTCTGAGATAGGCGCCTAGTGCCTCTATTTATAGTGTTCTCATTCCTAGTTTTAGGGAATCCTAATCCAATTAGGATATCTCTAAGATATGGGATATCTTTTAGATATCTCAAAATATCTTTTGATTTATAATATTAAACTTAATATTATAATTCAAAAATAAAGCCCAATTTTCGAATTTGACCTATCCAAGATCAAATCTTGGATCAAATCTTGATTTGCTCAAATCCTATTGGTTGGAATGAGTCATGAGATTTTGATTTTATAATTTAAATATTACTTTAATAATTAAATATAAAAATCGACTTTAGCCTAGACCCAAACTCTAAAATGCAAGATCAAATCTTCCATCCCAAGAAAGGGGGTAGGCGAAATTCTCATGGAGTTTTTGGAGGAATTTTATAACAACCCAAACTCCTTAGGTAGTTATAACTAATTCCTAACAATTTTGAATAAAAGAATTACCTTAATATCTTTTAATTCAAATCCTATATCTTTTCCAAAAGATATTTATCTTATCTTTATTTAATTAATAAAAACAATTTCTATTAATAAAAACAAAGATAATGAGGCGCCACCCTCATCCTTTTATTTCCCAATTTTAGTGAATTTAATAAATCAATAATTCCCTAATTTTTAGGAAACTTATTTAATTTATTTATTCACTAATATTTTAATTGTAAAACTATTTAACAATTAATTTAAATTTAAATTTGTCCAACAAATTTAAAACCTCAATCATAGATATTTATTTAAGACAAGATTTAATGTCCTAAGACATTTAACTATGTCCTAAATTGTGTCACCTAAGTGACTCACGAATTAACCCTAATTCGTGTCCCAAAAATTAGCATCTTGATCCTGCTCATGTGTGACCCAGCAGGCCTCACGTGAAGTTGGCAGCAAATCATCTTATGACTCACAAGTCGTGAGCGGACTCTAGCAAGC
Source organism: Chamaecrista fasciculata (assembly GCA_003254925.1). NCBI lineage: Eukaryota > Viridiplantae > Streptophyta > Magnoliopsida > Fabales > Fabaceae > Chamaecrista > Chamaecrista fasciculata. Next base: position 16,665 of record QANZ01013278.1, read on the forward strand.
CATCACGACTACCCAAAACACGGGAGTTATCGCTTTAACGTTTTAACGATTTAACCTAAATACCACCTTGTCATAATTCCTATTGTCTCACGATATTTTGGTCATGGATCAGGCACGGGAATGTCATCCAAAATCCAAACCACAACTTTCTCGATTTCCTGAGTTAGTCCCAATTCCCAGCGTGGCCACGCATTTCTTGGACAGACTCATCGAGGGCGCCAGTTAAATATCTCTCATCTTAAATGAGGGACAAAATCCCATCTTGGTCAACCACATTCCTTTGCACGGTAATCAACCAAACCCGTACCTAGCCTGTATGGCTACCCTGCTACGGGTAACGTTGGACTAGGCCAAAGTTTGACAACTACAATGCCGGAATAGTCAAGACCTCAGGTCTAAGGCTATCGTGACAGGTGTACAGGAGAGGCTCGCTTATGACTAAACCCATGCAGGACTCTCCGGGTCGGTCCAGCAACTTGTAACCCTTACATAATTGCATCATGACTCTCGAGAAGCATCTAGTGCATGTATCTCTATACACCGAGGTCATGCTGGTCTTGGTTCATTTACGCTCCCACGTGAATGATCGACCAGGGACAGTTTTAGATTATTTATCATATAATTAATCAAGGATTGTTATCATAGTAAACACGCTAATAATATGATAACCATTAATTTATCTCCATAAATTAATTAATATGTTCAAAACATATTTATAAAATGATTGGCCCTAGGGCACAATCTCCAACAGTGTCATCATCTCAAAAGACATCAACATTTCCAAGTCCTTTTGCAACTCGGGAACCATTGTGTCTAGCATCAGGCAAGAGACCTCCAAAGAGTCATCGAAGTGCTTCTCGTAAGCATTCTTTTGAACTCTTGGAGCGTCTTTGGCAGGCTCCTTAGGGATAGGTTTATCCAGGACATAAAGCTTCCTCTGTTGGGTGAGAACAATTCTCAATTTGCGAAACCAGACAAGGAAGTTCGTCCTAATCAATTTATCCTTCTCAAGGATAGATTGCAGTGAAACCGTTGAACTAACATTTGCCATTTGATTCTACAATTTAGATATGAAAGTTTTTTTAGCAAAATATAAATCCACCATTTTATAAAACCCAGTAAAATTATTATTAGTGGCTAAGACCCATATTTCACCAAAGGTTACAGTCGCGGAGGGCGTGCGCCAAAGGTTACAGTCGCGGAGGGCGTGCGTGCTTCCTTAGGTTATTTAGGTAGGTAACTCTTTACCAATCACATCTCATGTGACTCTAAGATCTAAATGGGACTGTATCACCACATGATACTTATTATGGCATGTTTATCCCATCTAATGCCTTGAGGTCCAAATCCTATTTGATAACCCCATTAAGTCAAACAATAAAACTTGTGAATAGCTAGGCTCAAAACAACGAGGCCGAAGCCCAACCCCATATCATCAAGGTCCATTGAACACGTGTAGCGGAGGGATTTCGACATATTCAATAAACCATGATTTCAACAAAGCATTGTGTTGAATCTCCCATTCACCCGTGTTTCCTCAAGGTCAAGGTAGATACGTGTAGCGGAGGGCTTTCGACGCTCTACGATGAACAAGATTTCGACAGGGTGTCTTATCGATGTCATTAAAACTTAAGATTATTAAAAGGGTTTAATTTTAAAGTTCCGTTTTAAAATTCAATTTTAAATCTCATTTAAAAATGAACGAGTTGTGCCATGTGTCTTCGCCCCATGTATCACATACATTTAAGACACATGTACGAATTCTGTATCTCATACAAAATTCTACGCACGTATCATATACGTTAAAATTTAAAATTTACATGTTAAATTTCCGCCACCCTAAAACATACATCTAGCGCCATTTGCATCTCATACAAAATAACTAAATGCATAAAATAAACCGTTCTTGGATATGGCCCATCTACCCTAAATCCCCTCAAGCCAAAGAGGGAATTTTCTAAAAAGAAAAATAAAATTACATTGGGAAAAACCTCTTTTACATTGAGGTGTAAAATTAAAAAAAATAAAATTACATCAAGAACTTAGAGAGACGACACGCAGGCCGTATTTACCAAAAATTAAGCCTAAAGCCATATCCAGTCACCATACCCAATCATACATAAACAATTCACATATATTAAATATATAGACACACGGCATATCACAACACATAAGAAAAACGATTTTTCAAATTGTTTTCAATTCAGGGCTTGTGCAATTTAACATGCCTTCTTAAAATTGAGTCTTGCACCAATAATTAAAATTCAAGAATCCCATTCATGAATTTCGAATTATTGGCCCAAATTAATAAATTCTCAATTTAAAAATTTCAACCACCCTATATATATTATAATTAAAACAATTTTAATTAATATATATAATTAGGGTTTTCAACCAAGACATATAAATATTATAATTAAAACACCTTTTTAACTAAAATATATATGTATGGTTCCATCAAGACTTATAATTTTAAGAACTTTTCAAATCAATCCAGTTGATTTCATAAGTATCTCATACATATAGTTTTGCACCAATTCTTTAGATATTGTTCCAAAACATATGTGGTGGCAATTTTCGCAAAACATAGCATATGATTGAAAAGCTGTAAACATCTAATCATACATCACATGTATAATCACACAAACTAATATAAATATGAGTAGCGTGGCTCTGATACCACTGTTGGGAAATCATAGGGTCGGCGCAGCGGAAAACACGGTAAATTAGTTAAAGAAAGAGATTTACCAAATTTCAATCGGTGCGTATGAACTTGCGAATTGAGAAGTCCACTCCAAGTGTCCTTCCTCTGCCGGTGATCCACACGAGCAGTTTGGCAGATGTCCATGTGCTAGCCTCCTTCACTTCTTCCCAAGTGAAAACGGGAACTTTATCTACGAGTCTTGAATGTTCAAGAACAGTTCTTGAACACTCAAGAACAAAAGGTGAGATTTAAGAACACTTCTTGAATCTTCAAAACAAAAGTGGGAAATTCAAGAACCCTTTCTTGAAGTCCCAAGAGTGGCGCACAAGAGAGAAGAACATCTACCAAGAAACTATTTCTTGGCGCATCACTCTCACTTTCTCACACATAAAAACCCTAAGATTATAAGGTGCAAGTCAATCTCTTCCTCTCCAAGAGGAAAATCGACTTCTCTCTCTAAAGTTAGGGTGAGTCAAATTTTCTCTCCAAGAGAATGAACTAGGCGACTTCTTTAGGGTGTGTGTGTTTAAATAGAGCTAATCCCATAACTCATGAAATTAGGGAATAAAGAAAATAGGGATTCCTAAAATCTTGGATTATGATATTACACTAATATTATAATTCAAAACTAATAGGTAATTCAAATTTAAATTTCAAGATCAAATCTTGAAAACTAAATCTTGAAAGCTCAATCCCTATTGGTCCAGAGGATTTGAATTCTTAATTAAAATATTACATTAATATCTTAATCTTGAAATTCAAAATGCAATCTTGAAATCCAAAATGCAAGATCAAATCTTTCCCATAGGATCACCCATGCGCCATCCTCATCTTCTTTCAATAGAAATTCCATAACAACCCAAACACTTTAGGTAGTTATATCCTACTTGTTATCTTTCTAAGATAATTGAATTAAAATATTACTTTAATATCTTTAATTCAAATCCTGTTATCTTTTCAAAATGATAATTCTTGAATTCAAATTCATTATTAAATTAAAATATTACCTTAATATCATTAATTCAAATTTGAATCTTGAATTCAAATTCCCTAATAATATTGAATTAAAATATTACCCTAATATCTTTAATTCAAACTTGAATCTTGAAATCAAAATCATATCTTGAATTCAAATTCAAATCTTGTTATCTTTATTTAATTAACAAAACATTTTCATTAATTAAATAAGACCAAAAGAGGCGCCACCCCCATTATCTTGTTATCCCAAATATTAGTGAATTTAATAAATCAATAATCTCCTAACTTTTAGGGAATCTATTTAATTTATTATTCCCTAATATTTTAAACAAGAATTTAATTATAAACTATTTAACAATTAATATATTTAAATTTGTCCAACAAATTTAAATGTCACATTCATAGCTATATATTTAAGACAAGATCCCATCTTGGTCAACCAAACACGTACCTAGCCCTTATGGCTACCCTGTTACGGGCAACGTTAGACTAGGCCAAAGTTCGACAACTACAACACCGCAATAGTCAAGACCTCAGGTCTTAGGCTATCGTGACAGGTGTACAGGAGAGGCTAGCTAATGACTAAACCCATGTAGCACTCTCCGGGTCGGTCCAGCAACTTGTAACCCTTTACTTATTGCACCATGACTCTCGTAAAGCATCTAGTGCATGTATCTCTATACACCGAGGTGATGGAGATTATGCCCTAGGGCCAATCATCCTATAGATATGTTTGGAACATATTATTAGCATGTTTACTATGATAACAGTCCATGATTAATTATGAGATAGTTAATCTAAATTGTCCCTGGTCACTCATTTGAGTGGGAACTTGAATTGAACCAAGACCAGCCTGACCTCGGTGCATGGGGATGCACGCACTAGATGCTAGGACGAGAGTCATGGTGCAATTGTGTAAGGAGTTACAAATTGCTGGACCGACCCGGAGAGTTCTGCATGGGTTCAGTCATTAGCTGGTCTCTCATGTACAATCTGTCATGATGCCCTTAGACCTGAGGTCTTGACTATTCCGGCATTGCAGTTGTCAAACTTTGGCTTAGTCTAACGTTACTCGTAACAGGGTAGCCATAAGGGCTGAGTACGGTTTTGGTTGATTGCCGTGCTGAGGAATGTGGTTGACCTAGATGAAATTTTGTCCCTCATAGAGATGGGAGATATTTAACTGGGCCCCTCGAAGAGTCTGTCCAAGGGAATTTGTGGCCACACTGGAAATGGGGACTTATTCGGGAAATCGAGAAAGTTGAGGTTTGGATTTTGGATGACTTTCCCATGCCTAATCCTTACCAAAATATCGTAGGACAAAAAGGGATCTGGACAAGATGGTACTAAGGTTAAGTCGTTCTGGGATTAGACGATAACTCACGTGTTTTGGGTAGTCGTGATAGCTTGCTAGAGTCCGCTTTCGACTTGTGAGTCATGGAGATGACTTACTGCCAACTTCACGTGGGGCCTGCTGGGTCACACACGAGCAAGAACCAGATGCCAATCTGGGACACGAGTTAACCCTAATTCGTGGGTCACTTTTGTGACACCGTTTAAGACATAGCTAATTGTGGTGGGACATGAAGTCTTGTCTTAAATAAATTATCTACAGATATATGATATTTAGATTTGTGAGACAAATTTAAATATATATATATGATAATTGTTAAATAGATAATTGGATTAGGCTATTTACAATTATATTCCTATTTATAATATTGGCGAATTATAAATTAGATAATATTCCTAAGAGTTAGGAAATTATTGATTTATTAAATTCACTAATATTAGGATAAAATAGGATGAGGTTGGCGCCTCATTTTTACCAAAGGATTTAATTAATAAAAATGTTTTATTAATTAAAGTCATGGCTTGAAATTTGAAATTCAAATAGATTTGATCTAGATTTCAAATGGATGAATTAAATTTATTAAAGTAATATTTTAATTCATGGATTATAGGGGCAAGTCGAAATTCTTGGTGCAATTGGGTTTAAAATATTAATGTAATATTTTAATTCAATAAACCAGAATTTAAGATTTGGAAAGATTGACTTAAAGATATTATGGTAATTCTTTAAATCAATATTGTTGGAAAATAACAAAATGGTTATAACTTCCTAAGAGTTAGTTAGTTATTTTGATTTATTAAATTCCAACAAATAATTAGAAGGGGATGGCGCATGGCTTGGTGTGATCTTGGAAGATTTGATCTTCCAAATTGATTCTCCAAGATTGCATTTTGAATCTAATTTTAATATTATGGTAATATTATAAATTGGAATTCAAGTCATATAATTTTGATATGGTGATATCATCATCTTATGATTTGATAATTATATGATTTTAGGGTTTCCTAAATTATAATTATCAAAGTCCCCAAACCCTATAAATAGGAAGCCATAAGTCGACTTCCATATAGATAACCAAGAGAGAAAATTTGATTTTGCTCTAGGTTAAAAAGTGAGATCACAAAAGGGTGAGAGCCTCATGCACATTAGAAAAGTCGACTTAGCCTAGTTCTCCACAAGGGAAAATTCGATTTTGCTCTTGGTGAGGAGAGAGAAAGAAAAACGCAATCTTGCTTTCCTAGAGAGAGAAAGTGGCGCACAATATTAAAGAGTTTAATATTGTGTGACAAGGTTGTGAGGGATCAAGAATAAGATTCTTGATCAAGGCGCCAAACAGTTCTTGAAAATTCAAGAAGAGTTCTTGAATTGAAGAACACCGTAGATAAAGGTTCCGGATTCACTTGGAGAAGTGAAGGAGGCTAGCACCTAGGCATCTCCAAACTGTTCGTGTGGATTACCGGCGGAGGAAGGACGCGTCACGTGGACTTCTAGGATACACCCCGTTCAACTAAACCGATTGAAACTCGTGAGGTATACCACTAACCAAAAGTTTTAAATTCAGCTAGTGGATCCGTTCGGGAATTCTAGGACCTAGGCGTTTAAATTTTAATTTTCAGTTTTACCGCTTCCGCTGCCTCTGGCGCCTTGGAATCCCAACAGTGGTATCAGAGCCACGCTAGTCCTTGGATTTAAAACTGTTTGTTTGTACATGTGATGTATGATATATGTGTGTTTATTGAATTATAAGGCCTAAATCAAAATTCCTTGTATAATTATAGTTAAAAGTGTTTTAATTATAATATTATAAAGGGAGCTTAAATTTATTAAAATTTGGAATTTTATAAATTTTGGGGATCAATAATTCGAATTCTTGAATGAGATTCTTGAATTTTATAATTATTGATAATAGGCCTGAATTCAAGAAAGGCATGTTAAAATTGCACAACCCTAAAATAAACACAATTTTAAAAGGAGTTTTAAATATGTGTGTTAGTTACCGTGTTTTACATAATTGTATGAATTGTTCATATTTGAATTGTGTGGTGTTGGATATGGCTCTAGGAGGTTTATTTTGGTAAATACGGCCTGCGTGTCGTCTCCCTCTACTCTTATGTAATTTTACTTTATGTTTATACCTCAATGCAATTGGGGTTTATTCACGTGTAATTTTATTTTTCTTTTAGAAAAGTTCTGTCATTGGCTTAGGAGAATTCTAGGGTAGATGAGCCATATCTGAACACGGTGTGCTATTTACATTTGGTTTTATGAGATGCACTAGATGTATGCTTAGGGTGCGATATTTTAACATGCTTAACCATACATTACGCTATAGCCACGTATACGATACGAGCGTGGGATTTGTATGAGATACAAAATCAGGACACATGTTTATATGTATGAGATACATGGGAAATAAACATGTAACATGACTCGTTTAATTTTAAAATAGGTTTTAGAATTAAACAAAACAAAATCGGAATATTTTAAATAAAATCAAACTCTTTTAGAAAATCTTAAGTCATAATGCCATCGCTAAAACGCCCTATCAAAATCTTGTTCATCGTGGAGCGGTGATCGCCTCCGCGACACTGCCTTGACCTTGAGGAGACACGGGTGAATGGGATTTTCAATGTGACACCTATTGAAATCTTGGTTCTTTGGATACGGTGATCACCTCCGCGACACGTATAGCAGTTGGGCCTTGATGATGTAGGGTTGGGCTTCGGCCTCGTTGTCTTGAATTTAGCCATTCACATGTTTTACCGTGTGACTTAATGGGGTTATCAAAATGATTTTGGACCTCAAGCATTAGATGGGATAAACATGCCATAATAAGTATCATAAGATGATACAGTCCATTAAGGATCTAAGAGTCACATAGAGATGTGATTGGTAAGGAGTTACCTACCTAAATAACCAAAACGTGCATGATCGCCTCCGCGACGGTAAATTTTGGTGAAATATGGATCTTAGCCACTAATAATAAATTTCACTGAGTTTTATAAAATAGTGGAAATATTTAGATCTGCTAATTAAATTTTCATATCTTTAAATTGTAGAATCAAAAATGGCAATTGATAGTTCATCATTTTCACTGCGACCTATCCTTGAGAAGGATAAGCTGACCAGAACAAACTTCCTCGATTGGTTTCGTAATCTGAGAATAGTTCTCACCCATGAGAGGAGACTTTATGTTCTGGACAGACCTATTCCCAAAGAGCCTGCCAAGGGCGCTCCAAGGGCAGAGTGGAGGGCTTTTGAGAAGCACTTCGATGACTCGCTGGAGGTCTCTTGTCTGATGGTGGACACAATGATTCCTGAGCTGCATGAGGGCTTGGATACATTGATGGCATTTTAGATGATGAATCGTCTCAAGGAAATGTTCAGCTACCAAATCAGACAAGATAGATATGAGACCAACAAAGCTCTCATGTCTTGCAAAATGGCTGAAGGTGAATCTGTCAATTACCATGTCATAAAGATGAGAGGGTATATAGATCACCTTGAAAGGCTGGGTTTTTCTATTCCACCTGAGTTTGCCACTGGTGTAATCCTGTGCTCACTGCCTAAGAGCTATGACTCGTTCAAAGCTTCTTAAGGAGAGGAACAGAGAAGACAGTTTCTGAATTGCATGGGATGCTCAAGTCTGTTGAGGCATCCATGATTCAAAAAAGGGAAAGGAAGTTGAAGGGCTAAGAAAAGAGAAAGAGAATCGAGCTGGATGGTAAGACCAAGCCAGAGGACGACCCTCATCAATCTCCTACTAAGAAGGAAAAGCCCTCAGAGAAAGTATTCTGTTCTTTCTGTCAAGTGTCAGGACACGCGATGAGAAAGTGCAAATACTACTGAGAAGATCAAAAGAAGAAGAAGTGTGTTAATGTTGGAGATTGTGCCCTAGGGCCAATCATTTTATTTGATAAATATGTTGTGAACATATTATTAATTTATGGAAGATAAATTAATGTGTTGTCATATCATTCGCATGTTTACTATGATAACGTCCATGATTAATTATGAGATAATTAATCTAAAATTGTCCCTGGTCGATTATTTTTGTGGGAGCAAAAAT
>QANZ01013278.1:30261-62012 GCA_003254925.1 Chamaecrista fasciculata
GAAACTGTTCGTGTGGATTACTGGCAGAGGGAGAACTCTGGGAGTGGACTCCGTGGAACTCGCCCCGTACAACCAACGATTTGAAACTCTGAGGTATAACACTAACCAAAAGTTTTAAATTCTACTAGCGGATCCGTTCGGGAATCATAGGACCTAGGCGTTTTTTTTTTAATTTTATTTTTGCTTCCGCTGCCTTAGGCGCCTAGGATTCCCAACAGTTAAAGCCTCTACTTCAGGTATCTATGTTATAAAGTGTTCCTTTTTCTACTTAAATCACTTGAGTTTTGGATACGCATGTGATTCTCACATTTTATGTGCAGGGTCTTCAGAGACGGTAGAAAACGAGAATGGGAGCGAGGTGGACCTAGAAGTAGACAGTGGAGCAAAGGTTTCTGCCGTTGCTGCTATAGGAACATGCGAGCTTGGATCGCCCTCTTCGGGCTAGATTTATTGTTATTCTTTGAATGTTTAAAATTTTTTTTTCTCCTTATTAGATAAGGTAGATTTTTGTGTGAACATTGAAGAATTGTTTCTATTTTAATAAAGATGATTATTTGCTTATATGATTTGCAAATACAACCATTATATTAAACTATAACAACAACAATATTTATAACATCGATACAAAAGGATTAAAGATTGTCGAATCTAATCCTATAATACTTTTGGCAATTGTTGCTGAGGCCATGCGAACAAGAACCGCCTTGAGAAGCTTCATAAAGATGAACTTCTAAAGCTCGCGTGATTTGGAATCATATGATGCTTGCAATTCTTGTTTAAAATGGAAAGACAACAAGAGGCATTCCTCTACTATTCGCAGTAATAGAATGTCTGACTTAATGGAGATCATACATGGTTGATGTATGTGGACCCATAAGTGTTTAAGCCAAAAGTAATGACTCTCACCAAATGCTTCAAAGGTTAGATCTACGGCTATCTTTTGAAACACGAGTTGGAGTCCCTTTGAAATAGAGATTTCATAACGAAGTAGAGAACTAACTCGATAATAAAATCAAAAGTCCTTCGATTGGATCAAGGGACAAGGATTTGTGTCAAAGACTTTGCTAAAACATCTTAGAAGCTGTGAAGTAGTCTCACAACTCACTCTTTCTAAAACCTCATAGTGGATGGTGTTTCGAGAAAGAGATGTCAAACCCTATTAGATAAGGTTTGATCTAGGATGATTTAAATTGATCTTATACCATCCTTAAAGGGTGTGCCCCAGAAGCTGCTGACTTCACACTAAACCATTTCGTCTGAAAGACGACATATGAGATATGGGATGAGAGGAATCTCATGATGTCTCGTTACGAATTTGTGGGATACCCTAAAAAGAGATATCAAATCTGCTACCCATCTGACCACAAAGAGTTTGCAGTCAGAAGGATACCTTTTAGAAAGGGACTCTTTGTTTCCAAAAGAAACAGTGGGAGTAAGATAAATCTTGAAGGAGTTCAAGATCCACAAAATCTTCAGAGGCACAGACGAAAACTAGAGAAGATCCGCAAGGTGTTGTGGAAGCTACTCTAAAACATAAGGGCAACGAAGTTCTGATAGAACACGTTCTCATATTCAATGATGGGGATCTTTGATTATTGAGAGCAGGGATGTGTTGCTCTAGGAGCGTGGTGAGCCCGCCACCTATCAAGAATCTTTAATCTTTGTTTTAATGAAAACACCAAAGGAGTTTGGCTTCATACAAAACCTAGATGGGTCCTGTGTTTACAAGAAGGTTAGTGGGAGCACAATTACAGTCTTGGTGCTGTATGTCATGCACATATGGCTAGTTGGAAGCTGTATTACTATCTTGAAGATTATGAATCTTAGATAGATTAATCACTTTCAATGAAGGATAGGAAGCTGAGATCTATGGAGATTGTTCTCAGAGGAGCTTCTTAAATTCAGTCAAGAAGTACATTCTTGAATAAGATACTGAAGGGGTTCAGTATGAGAGACTTCAAGAAGGGATTCATGATGATGAGTCAGGGATTGGTCATTTGCAAGAATCAGTGTTTCCTGAAAACACGTGATGAGCAAGGACACATGAGTGGCATCCCATATGTTTCGGCAATAGGATCCATCGTGTTGTACTAGACTCAATATATTGTTTGCCCTGCATATGATAAGCTGTGACCCTGTTGAGGTTCACTGGAAGGCTATCATTAAGGTCCTTAGTACTTGAGAAGCACTAAAGGCAAATTCTTGGTATATGGAAGATTTAATGTGTAAGGTGGTTACACAAGAAGCCCATTATTCAAACCAAACCAAGATTGATCGCAGTTATGAAAATATATTCCCTGAACGGTAGATATCGTAAGTTGAAATGGTTTCAAGCGGAATGCGATTACTGATTCTACAAGAATGGGTTAGTCACGTAGAGACGTAGACTGTAAAACCAATGTCTGAAGTATGCTTGGTAGTCACTCTGTAAAGACAGAAAGACGCCAAAGCGGGAAGGGGTTCCCCACTGACATTCCGACAGTGATGTACTCAGACAAGATCACCTGGAGATGGTGATATCGAGATATGAAAAGAAGCAGTCAAGGATTTTTGCCAGTCCTCTTGCTAAACCCCAGCACAGGTTTTACATGAATCATGTAAACGTCAATTGGGAATAAGACGCACATTAATGGATGTTTCTAAGGGTTAGAAACAGTTTGATTAATGATTGTACCTAGTGCAAGTGGGAGTTTGATGAAGATTATGCCCTAGGGCCAATCATCCTATAGATATGTTTGGAACATATCAATTAATTTATAGAGATAAATTAATGGTTATCATATTATTAGCATGTTTACTATGATAACGGTCCATGATTAATTATGAGATAGTTAATCTAAATTGTCCCTGGTCGCTCATTCGGGTGGGAACTTGAATTGAACCAAGACCAGCCTGACCTCGGTGCATGGGGATGCACGCACTAGATGCTGGGACGAGAGTCATGGTGCAATTGTGTAAGGAGCTACAAATTGCTGGACTGACCCGGACAATTCTGTCATGATGCCCTTAGACCTGAGGTCTTGACTATTCCGGCATTGCAGTTGTCAAACTTTGGCTTAGTCTAACGTTACTCGTAACAGGGTAGCCATAAGGGCTGAGTACGGGTTTGGTTGATTGTCGTGCTGAGGAATGTGGTTGACCTAGATGGAATTTTGTCCCTCATAGAGATGGGAGATATTTAACTGGGCCCCTCGATGAGTCTGTCCAAGGGAATGTGTGGCCACACTGGAAATTGGGACTTACTCGGGAAATCGAGAAAGTTGAGGTTTGGATTTTGGATGACTTTCCCATGCCTAATCCTTACCAAAATATCGTAGGACAAAAAGGGATCTGGACAAGATGGTACTAAGGTTAAGTCGTTCTGGGATTAGACAATAACTCACGTGTTTTGGGTAGTCATGACGGCTTGCTACAGTCCGCTCTCGACTTGTGAGTCATGGAGATGACTTACTGCCAACTTCAAGTGGGGCCTGTTGGGTCACACACGAGCAGGAACCAGATGCCAAGCTGGGACACGAGTTAACCCTAATTCGTGGGTCACTTTTGTGACACCGTTTAAGACATAGCTGATTGTGGTGGGACATGAAGTCTTGTCTTAAATAAATTATCTACAGATATATGATATTTAGATTTGTGAGACAAATTTAAATATATATATATATATATGATAATTGTTAAATAGATAATTGGATTAGGCTATTTACAATTATATTCCTATTTATAATATTGGGGAATTATAAATTAGATAATATTCCTAAGAGTTAGGAAATTATTGATTTATTAAATTCACTAATATTAGGATAAAATAGGATGAGGTTGGCGCCTCATATTTACCAAAGGATTTAATTAATAAAAATGTTTTATTAATTAAAGTCATGGCTTGAAATTTGAAATTCAAATAGATTTGATCTAGATTTCAAATGGATGAATTAAATATATTAAAGTAATATTTTAATTCATGGATTATAGGGCAAGTCGAAAATTCTTGGTGCAATTGGATTTAAAATATTAATGTAATATTTTAATTCAATAAACCAGAATTTAAGATTTGGAGAGATTGACTTAAAGATATTATGGTAATTCTTTAAATCAATATTGTTGGAAAATAACAAATTGGTTATAACTTCCTAAGAGTTAGTTAGTTATTTTGATTTATTAAAATCCAACAAATAATTAGAAGGGGATGGCGCATGGCTTGGAGTGATCTTGGAAGATTTGATCTTCCAAATTGATTCTCCAAGATTGCATTTTGAATCCAATTTTAATATTATGGTAATATTATAAATTGGAATTCAAGTCATATAATTTTGATATGGTGATATCATAATCTTATGATTTGATAATTATATGATTTTAGGGTTTCCTAAATTATAATTATCAAAGTCCCCAAACCCTATAAATAGGAAGCCATAAGTCGACTTCCATATAGATAACCAAGAGAGAAAATTTGATTTTGCTCTAGGTTAAAAAGTGAGATAACAAAAGGGTGAGAGCCTCATGCACATTAGAAAAGTCGACTTAGCCTAGTTCTCCACAAGGGAAAATTCGATTTTGCTCTTGGTGAGGAGAGAGAAAGAAAAACGCAATCTTGCTTTCCTAGAGAGAGAAAGTGGCGCACAATATTAAAGAGTTTAATATTGTGTGACAAGGTTGTGAGGGATCAAGAATAAGATTCTTGATCAAGGCGCCAAACAGTTCTTGACAATTCAAGAAGAGTTCTTGAATTGAAGAACACCGTGGATAAAGGTTCCAGATTCACTTGGAGAAGTGAAGGAGGCTAGCACCTAGGCATCTCCAAACTGTTCGTGTGGATTACCGGCGGAGGAAGGACGCGTCACGTGGACTTCTAGGATACGCCCCGTTCAACTAAACCGATTAAAACTCGTGAGGTATACCACTAACCAAAAGTTTTAAATTTAGCTAGCGGATCCGTTCGGGAATTCTAGGACCTAGGCGTCTAAATTTTAATTTTCAGTTTTACCGCTTCCGCTGCCTCTGGCGCCTTGGATTCCCAACACAAGGTCATGCTGGTCGTAGTTCATTTCAAGTTCCCACTCGAATGAGCGACCATGGACAGTTTGGACTAATTATCACATAATTAATCAGGGATTGTTATCATAGTAAACATGCTAATAATATGATAATGACTCAATTTATCATCCATAAATCAGTCAACCAGTATGTTCACACATACAAAATGATTGGCCCTAGGGCACAATCTCCAACAGTAAGTACCCATGTCTTGAAGATGAAGGGGGTACATAGATCACCTTAGTAGGCTGGCATTTCCCATTACATCAGAGCTTGCAACGCATTTGATCCTAAACTCGCTGCCTAAAAGTTATGACCAGTTTGTCATGAACTCCAATATGAATGGAATGGAGAAATCAATTTCAGAGCTGCATGGGATGCTCAAGACTGTTGAGGCATCCATTAAAAAGGCAGCTGATGCAGTCTTGATTGTTTAGAATAACCAGGGGAAAGGGATGGGCAAAGGAAAGAGGAAGGGTAAAGCCCCGGTTGGTGAGACCAAGCCAGGGAACAAGCCTAACCCACGACCTACCAAGAAGGCAAAGCCTTCAATGGATGCGATTTGCTTTTTCTGCCAAAAGCCAGGACATTGGCAAAGAAATTGCAAATTGTACTTGGAAGATAAAAAGAAGAAGAAGAGTGGTGAAGTCAATAATTCAGGTATCTTCGTTATAGACGTTCACTTTTCTACTTTAACCACTTGGGTATTAGATACAGCATGTGGTTCTCACATTTGTACAAATGTGCAGGGTCTTAGAGACAGTAGAAAGCTAGACAGAAGCGAGGTGGACCTACGCATAGGCAATGGAGCAAGAGTTGCTGTTGTTGCTGTGGGAACATACGAGCTTGAGTTGCCCTCTCGGCATATTTTCATTTTGAATAATTGTTATTATGTACCTTCATTGAGTTCAAACATTATTTCCCTTTCTTATTTGGATAAGGAAGGTTTTACATGTGTTAATGGCAATGGAAGGTGTTCTATTTATAAAGACAAAGTTTTATTTGCTTATGGTGATTGGGAAGAAAATCATTATGTCTTAAAATTAGAACAACAACTCGATAACAATATCTATAACGTTGATTGCAAAAGGATCAAGATTAACGAATCAAATCCTACGTACCTTTGGCATTGTCGTTTACGCCATATAAATGAGAAACGCCTAGAGAAGCTCCATAAAGATGGACTTCTAAACTCATTTGATTTTGAATCATATGATGCTTGCGAATCTTGTTTACTTGGTAAAATGACAAAGGCGCCCTTCACTGGCCACAGTGAGAGAGCATCTGACTTATTGGGAATCATACATAGTGATGTATGTGGTGATGGAGATTGTGCCCAAGGGCCAATCATTTTATATGTATGAACATATTGTTTGACTGATTTATGGATGATAAATTATGTCGTTATCATATTATTAGCATGTTTACTGTGATAACAATCGTTAATTAATTATGTGATAATTATTCTAAACTGTCCCTGGTCAATTATTCACGTGGGAACGTGAATGAACTAAGACCAGCATGACCTCGGTGTATAGAAATACACGCATTTGATGCTTCTCGAGAGTCATGGTGCAATTATGTAAAGGGTTACAAGTTGTTGGACCGACCCGGAGAGTCCTGCATGGGTTTAATCATAAGCTAGTCTCTCATGTACACCTGTCACGATGCCCTTAGACCTGAGGTCTTGACTATTCTGGCGTTGTAGATACTGAACTTTGGCCTAGTCCAACGTTGCCCGTAACAGGGTAGCAATACAGGCTAGGTACGGGTTTAGTTGTTTGCCGTGCTGAGGAATGTGGTTGACGAAGAAGGAATTTTGTCCCTCATTAAGATGAGAAATATTTGACTGGGCCCCACGATGAGTTTGTCCAAGGAATGTGTGGCCACACAAGGTAAAGGGACTAACTCAAGGAATCGAGAAAGTTATGGTTTGGATTACAAAGATGATTTTCTCATGCCTTATCCATGACCAAAATATCGTGTGACAATAGGGATTATGAGAAGGTGGTACTGAGGTTAAGTCGTTAATGTTAAAACGATAACTCACGTCTTTTGGGTAGTCGTGATGGCTTGCTAGAGTCCACTCTCGATTTGTGAGTCATAGAGATGACTTGCTGCCAATTTCACGTGAGGCCTACTGGGTCAGAAATGAGCAGGATCAAGATACTGTAATGGGACACGAATCAGGGTTTAATTCGGGAGTCACTTTAGTGGCACAGTTTAAGACATAGTTGAATGACTTTGGACATGAAGTCTTGTCTTAAATAGAATCTACGTTTGTGATATTTAAATTTGTTAGACAAGTTTAAATCTATTAATTGTTAAATAGTTAATTTGATTAATCTATTTACAATTGAGTTGTTATTTAAAATATTAGGGAATAATGAATTGTCAAAGTCTCCTAAAAGTTAGGGGATTATTGATTTATTAAATTCTCTAATATTGAAAGATAACAAGATGAGGGTGGCGCCTCACTCTTGAATTAATTAATGAAATATGATTTTGTTAATTTGAATTCAAGATTTAAATTTGAATTCAATATTTGAATTTGAATTTAAGATTTGAATTTGAATTAAGATATTAGGGTAATATTTTAATTCAATTTGTTGAGGATATTAATATGTTGGTTCTAACTTCCTAGGAGTTAAGATTGTTTTCTTATATGTTAAATTCCTACAAGATAATACGGAGGGTGGCGCATTCTTGGATATCCAAGTGCAAGAAATCTTGCATTTCGAATTTCAAGAATGCACTTTGAAATTTAAATAAAGATATTAATGTAATATTTTAATTAAGAATTCAAATCCTCTTGACTCACTCCAACCAATGGGAAGTGTGCTTTCAAGATTTGGATTTCAAGATATGATCTTGAAATTTAAATTGAGATTGCCTTTTAATCTTGAATTATAATATTAATGTAATTTTATAATCAAGATTTAGGGATTCCCTAATTAGATTAGTAATTCCCTATTTTCAAGATTATAATTCCCTATTTTCAAGAGTGAGACTCTATTAATACTCACCAAAAAGTTGCCTATCCAATATGTGAGAAGCTAAGGGGAAACTCGCTCATTCTAAGAGAGAGAAAGGGTGAGTTCGACTAACCCTGAAAAACTTAGGGAAAAAGGGCGAGTTGTGGGTGAGAGAGATTGAAGGCGCCAAACCCTAGAGTCAGTGGCCAAGAAATTGTTTCTTGGTACGCCACTTTGGGTTCTTGGATATTTCAAGAAGTGTTCTTGAAATTCCAAGATTGTAGATCGGTTCCTGTAATCTCTTGGAGAAGAGATTCAAGGTTAGCACTCGAGTATCTGCCAAACTGTTTGTGTGGATCACCGGCAGAGGAAGGACACGAGTCTGTGGACTTCTCAGAAATTGCAATCACTCAGCATTCGTGATTTAGGTAAACATCTCATCTCACTGGTATAAACACAAGTAGTGGATCCTATGGAGGAGATTATCAGGTTTTGTAAAAATTTTAATTTTACCTTTTTTTTTCGCTGCGCTTGTTCTATATTCTCCAACATGTGGACCCATGAGTACTCAAGCTAGGGGTTGTCACTCATACTTCATAACCTTCACTGATGACTTCAGTAGGTATGGCTATGTCTACCTAATGAAGCACAAGCCAGAGTCTTTTGAAATGTTCAAAAGATTTCAAAGTGAAGTAGAGAACCAACTTGGAAAGAAAATCAAAGCCCTTCGATCCGATCGTGGAGGCGAGTATTTGAGCCAAGAGTTTATTGATCATCTTAGAAGTTGTGGGATAGTCTCAAAACTTACCGCTCCTGGAACTCCACGGTGGAATGGTATTTCAGAGAGGAGGAATCAGACTTTATTAGATATGGTCCGATCTATGATGAGTCAGGCTGATCTTCCGCCATCCTTTTGTTGGAGATTATAGAGCAAGCGTAGCGCAAAAAGGTAAAATTAAAATTTTTACAAAACCTTATAATCTCCTCCATAGGATCCACTACTTGTATTTGTACCAGTGAGATGAGATGTTTACCTAAATCACGAATGCTTAGTGATTGCAATTTCCGAGAAGTCCACAAACTCGTGTCCTTCCTCTGCCGGTGATCCACACGAACAGTTTGGCAAATACTCAGGTGCTAGCCTTCAATCTCTTCTCTAAGAGATTACGAGAACCGATCTACAATCTTGGAATTTCAAGAACTCTTCTTGAAATATCCAAGAATTAATGGCGAATCAACCAAGAACAAACTTCTTGGCCACTAACTCTAGGGATTTTCGCCCCTCTCTGTTTAGGGTTAGTCGAACCCTAAGCTTAGGGTTAGTCGAACTCTCCTTATTTTTCACCAAGGCTAGGAGACTTTTCTACTAGGGTTTTGCTAGGCAACTTGTTAGTGTATTTATAGAGTCTCCATTCCTCAAATTAGAAAATCACAAAATCTTGATTATAAGATTACATTAATATTATAGTTCAAAATTAAGGTGCAATCTCAATTTAAATTTCAAGATCATATCTTGAATCCTAAAATTCACACTTCCCATTGGTTGGAATGAGTCAGGAGGATTTGAATTCTTAATTAAAATATTACATTAATATCTTTATTTAAAATTAAAAGTTCATTCTTGAAATTCAAAATGCAAGATCAAATCTTGCACTTGGATATCCAAGAATGCGCCACCCTCCCTATTATCTTAGAGGAATTTAATAAATAAGAAAACAATCCTAACTCTTAGGAAGTTATAACCAACTTATTAATATCCTTAACAAATTGAATTAAAATATTAACCTAATATCTTAATTGAAATTTGAATCTTGAATTCAAATTAACAAAATCATATTTCATTAATTAATTCAAGAGTGAGGCGCCACCCTCATCTTGTTATCTTTCAGTATTAGACAATTTAATCTCTATAGATCTTGATGCCTAAAATGGAAGAAGGTTCTCCTAAGTCCTTCATCGAGAATGATTTTCCCAACCAAGATTTCACAATCTCCAAGGTAGGAACATCATTTCCAATGAGCAATATGTCATCGACATAGAGCACCAAGAACACAATCGTGCTCCCACAATCTCCAAGGTAGGAACATCATTTCCAATGAGCAATATGTTATCTTTCATAGAGCACCAAGACATAGAGCACAAGGCTCATCAGGGTTTTGCAAGAAGCCAAACTCTTTGACTACCTCATCAAAACAATGATTCCAACTCCGGGATGCTTGCTTCAGTCCATAAATGGATCTCTAAAGTTTGCACACCTTCTCTGGTTCCTCTGGACATACAAACCCCTCAACTTGTGTCATGTACACATCTTCAGGTAGCCTTCCATTAAGGAATGTTGTTTTGACATCCATTTGTCATATCTCATAGTCATAATATGCGGCTATGGCAAGGAGGATCCTA
Source organism: Chamaecrista fasciculata (assembly GCA_003254925.1). Taxonomy (NCBI): domain Eukaryota; kingdom Viridiplantae; phylum Streptophyta; class Magnoliopsida; order Fabales; family Fabaceae; genus Chamaecrista; species Chamaecrista fasciculata. The sequence continues at coordinate 40,668 of QANZ01013278.1, forward strand.
ATGGACTTGGCCATTGCAACTAGGGAAAACGTTTCATCATAGTCAATCCCATGACGTTGAGTGAACCCCTTTGCAACTAGCCTGACCTTAAAGACATTAACATTGCCATCCATGTCGTTTTTCTCTTTGAAAACCCACTTGCACCCTACGACTTTTACACCTTCAGGTGGATCGACTAAGGTCCATTTCTTATTCTCGTACATGGATTGCATCTCTTCCTTCATGGCTTCAACCCATTTTTCAATGTTGGGACCCACAATAGCTTCTTGATAGGTGGTAGGCTCACAACGCTCCATGAGCAACACATCCTTGTTCTCAGTCATCAAAAATCCATATCTTTGAGTTTGAGAACGTGTTCTATCAGACCTTCGTGGTCTTTGTGCTACTAGAGGAGCTTCCACAACGTCTTGTGGCTCTTCTCTAGTTTCCGTCTGCGCCTCTAGAGTGTCTTGTGGATCTTGAACCTCTTCAAGATCTATCTTACTCCCACTGTCTATTTTGGAGACAAAATCCTTTTCTAAAAAGAATCCATTTCTGACTACAAACACTTTGTTGTCAGATGGGTAGTAGACATAATAGCCCCTTGTTTCTTTGGGGTATCCCACAAACAAACACTTTAGAGATTTGGGAGCGAGTTTATCGTTAGGATGTGCTTCACTTCGAAATCTTTTGAACATTTCAAAAGACTCTGACTTGTGCTTCATTAGGTAGACATAGCCATACCTACTGCAGTCATCAGTGAACGTTATGAAGTATGAGTAACCTCCCATAGCTTGAGTACTCATGGGTCCACATACATCACTATGTATGATTCCCAATAAGTCAGGTGCTCTCTCACTGTAGCCAGTGAAGGGCGCCTTTGTCATTTTACCAAGTAAACAAGATTCGCAAGCATCATATGATTCAAAATCAAATGAGCTTAAAAGTCCATCTTTATGGAGCTTCTCTAGGCTTTCCTATTTATATGGCCTAAACGACAATACCAAAGGTACATAGGATTTGATTCGTTAATCTTGATCCTTTTGGTATGAACGTTATAGATATTGTTATTGTGTTGTCGTTCTAATTTTAAGACGTAATGATTATCTTGCGAATCACCATAAGCAAATAAAATATTGTCTTTATAAATAGAACACCTTCCATTACCATTTACACATGTAAAACCTTCCCTATCCAAATAAGAAAGGGAAATAATGTTTGAACTCAATGAAGGTACATAATAACAATTATTCAAAATGAAAACAAGCCAAGAGGGCAACACAAGCTCGTATGTGATGGAGATTCTGCCCTAGGGCCATTCATTTTATATGTATAAACATATTGATTGACTAATTTATGGATTATAAATTGAGTCTTGATCATATTATTAGCATGTTTACTATGATAACAATCCCTGATTAATTATGTGATAATTATTCTATACTGTCCCTGGTCGATTATTCATGTGGGAATGTGAATGAACAAAGACCAGCATGACTTCGGTGTTTGGAGATACACACATAAAGATGCTTCACGAGAGTCATGGTGCAATAAGTAAAGGGTTACATGTTGCTGGACCGACCCAGAGAGTGCTGCATGGGTTTTACTCATGAGCTAGCCTCTCCTGTACACCTGTCCCGATGCCCTTAGACCTGAGGTCTTGATTATTCCGGCGTTGTAGATACTTAACTTTGGCCTAGTTCAATGTTGCCCATAGCAGGGTAGCCATACACGCTAGGTACGGGTTTAGTTGTTTGTCGTGCTGAGGAATGTGGTTGACCAAGATGGAATTTTGTCCCTCATTAAGTTGAGAGATATTTAACTGGGCCCCTCGATGAGTTTGTCAAAGGAATGTGTGGCCACACAGGGAAATGGGACTAACTCAAGGAATCGAGAAAGTTATGGTTTGGATTAAGGATGACTTTCCCGTGCCTTATCCATGACCAAAATATCGTGTGACGATAGGGATTATGACAAGGTGGTACTAAGGTTAAGTCGTTTGGCGTTAAAGCGATAAACTCACGTGTTTTTGGGTAGTCGTGATGGCTTGCTAGACTCCGCTCTCGACTTGTGAGTCATAAAGATGGCTTGCTGCCAACTTCACTCGAGGCCTGCTGGATCACACACGAGCAGGATCAAGACACCATATTGGGACACGAATTAGGGTTCATTCGTGAGTCACTTTAGTGACACAATTTAAGACATAGTTGAATGTTTGGGACATGAAGTCTTGTCTTAAATAAAATCTACAATTATGATATTTAAATTTGTTAGACAAGTTTAAATATATTAATTGTTAAATAGTTAATTTGATTAATCTATTTACAATTAAATTCTTGTTTAAAATATTATGGAATAATAAATTGGATAAGCCTCCTAAAAGTTAGGGGATTATTGATTTATTAAATTCTTTAATCGTGGATAACAAGAAAAAGAGGGTGGCGCCTCTTCTTGATTTTTATTAATAAAATTGTTTTGTTAATTTAAATCAAGATTTGAATTTGAGTTCAAGATTTGATTTTGATTTCAAGATTCAAGTTTGAATTAAAGATATTAGGGTAATATTTTAATTCAATATTATTAGGGAATTTGAATTCAAGATTCAAATTTGAATTACAGATATTAGGGTAATATTTTAATTCAATTTGTTAAGGAAATTAATAAGTTAGTTATAACTTCCTAAGTGTTAGGATTGTTATTTTAATTGTTAATTCCTAGATAAATAAAGAGGAGGATGGCGCATGGCTTGATCCAATGGGCAGGATTTGATCTTGCATTTTGGATTTCAAGATTGCATCTTGAATTTCAAATTAAGATATTAATGTAATATTTTAATTAGGAATTCAAAATCCTCTTGACCAATGGGGATTGGGCATTCAAGATTTAGTTTCAAGATTTGATCTTGAAATCTAAATTTAAATTGCCTTTTGGTTTTGAATTATAATATTAGTGAATATCATAATTCATGGTTTAGGAACCCTATTACTTTATTTAGATATTCCCTGATTTCATGAGTTAGGGAATGTGATTCCCTAACCCTAATGAAACTCTATAAATACACACACACATAGGCAAGTCGCCTAACTCATTCCAAAAAGGGGGAGAGAAAATTCGACTTGACCTAATTCTAGAGAGAGAGTCGATTTCTCCCAAGAGAGAGAGAGAAAGAGGCGACTATCTCCTAGAGAGAAAGGTTCAAGAAAACCCTAAAAGGTTTGGGGTTTGAGTGTGTGATTTGCGCCACTTTTCTTGGAGGTTCAAGAATTGTTCTTGAACATTCAAGAACCGTAGATTGGGGTCCCGTAATCTCTTGGGAAGAAGAGATTGGAGGCTAACACCTGGGTGTTTGCCAAACTGTTCGTGTGGATCACTGGTAGAGGAAGGACACGTGTTGCTGTGGACTTCTCTGTATCGCAATTCAAAGCTACCGATTGAAATTTAGGTATACATCTTCCCTTACTAGAATAAATGCAAATATTGGATATTGGAAGGAAATTATAGAGTATGCGATTTTTAAAGCTTTTTTTGTTTTGTTTTTCCGCTGCCTCCACTCTATAATTTCCAACAGTGGTATCAGAGCCACGCTATTCTTGTGTTTATTTTAGTTTTTGTGATATATATGAGATGTATGATGGATATTTATAGTTTTCATTTGTATGCTTGATTTTGCGAAAATCCACCACATGAGTTTTTCCAACCCAATATAATAATTGATTGGTACAAATTTATGTATTTGATACATAGGATAATCAATTGGATTGATTAGAATTTCTTTTTTCTTGAATTTTGAGTCTTGGTCGAAATCCCTATATATATTTTAATTAAAATTGTTTTGATTATAATATTGTAGCGTGGCTAAAAATTTTAAAATTATGAATTTATAAATTTTGGGTCAATAATTCGAATTCTCGAATATGATTCTTGAATTCTTTAATTATTGATAGAAGACTTAAATTTAAGAAGGCATGTTAAATTGCACAAACCCTAATTGGACATTAACAAGAAAATCGTGTTTTTTTATGTGTTGATTGTATGACCGTGTCTGTTTACATGTATATGTGAATTGTTCATGTATGAGTGTGGTGTAGAATATGGCTCTAGGACTTTTTGGTAAATACGGCCTGCGTGCCGTATCCCTAAAATTCTCTATGTAATTTTATTTTATTTTTACCTCAATGTAAATGAGGTTTTCCCAATGTAATTTTATTTTTCCTTTTAGAACAGTTCTCTCATTGGCTTGAGGGAATTTAGGGTAGATGAGCCATATCCAAACACGGTCTTTATATGCTTTTAGTATTTTGTATGAGATGCAATTTGCGCTAGATGTATGTGTAGGGTGCGATTTTAACATGCTATGTTTTATTTTCACGCACAATTACGTATTCGATACGAGCATAGGATTTTGTATGAGATACAAAATTCCTGCATGTGTTTATATGTATAAGATACATGGAGATAAACACTTGGCACACTCGTTTAATTTTAAAATTGGATTTAAAATTGAACCAAAACGAAACCTTCAAATTGAACCCTTTTAAAATCTTAAGTTTTAATGCCATCAAGAAAACACCATGTTAAAATCTTGTTCATTGTGGAGAGGTAATAGTCTCCGCTACACGTATCTACTTTGACCTTGAGGAGACACGGGTGAATGGAAGACTCAACGCAATGCCTTATTGAAGTCTTGGTTTGTTGAATGCGGTGATTGCCTCCGTGACATGTGTTTAGTGGGCCTTGATGATATAGGGTTGGGCTTCGGCTTCGTTGTTTTGAGCCTGGCCATTCACAAGTTTTATTGTGTGACTTAATGGGGTTATCAAATCGGATTTGGACCTCAAGGCTAGATGGGATAAACATGCCATAATAAGTATCATATGATGATACAGTCCCATAAAGATCTAAGAGTCACATGAGATGTGATTGGTAAAGAGTTACCTACCTAAATAACCTAAGGGTGCATGATCGCCTCCGTGACGGTAAACTTTGGTGAAATATGGATCTTAGCCACTAATAAAATTTTTTTTGGGTTTTATAAAATGGTGGAACTTTTTCCTAATTAACTTTCATATCTTCATTGTAGAATCATGGCAAACAATATAAGTTCAACATTATCACTGCGATCTATCCTTGAGAAGGATATGTTAAATGGGACGAACTTCCTTGACGGGTTTCGTAATTTGAGAATTGTTCTCACCCAACAAAGGAAGCTTTATGACCTAGAAAACCTTCCCCTGAAGAGCCTGCCAACGACACTCGAAGAACTCAAAGAACTGCTCATGAGAAGCACTTCAATGACTCTATGGACGTTGCTGCATATGATGCAATCTTGATGGTTCAAAAAATCCAGGGGAAAGGGAAGGGCAAAGGAAAGAGGAAGGGTAAATCCCCAGTTGGTGAGACCAAGTCGGGGGACAAGCCTAACCCACAACCTGCCAAGAAGGGAAAGCCTTCAAAGGATGCGATTTGCCTTTTAAGAAAATGCAAATTGTATTTGGAAGATCAAAAGAAGAAGAAGAGCGGTGAGGTCTGTACTTCTAGTATCTTCGTTATAGACGTTCGCTTTTCTACTCTAATCACTTGGGTATTAGATACAGCATGTGGTTCTCACATTTGAAGCGAAGGGTCTTAGAGACAGTAGAAAGCTTAACAGAAGCGAGGTGGACCTACGTGTAGGCAATGGAGCAAGAGTTGTTGTTGCTGTGGGAACATACGACCTTGTGTTGTCCTCTGGGCTTATTTTATAATTGTTATTATGTACCTTCATTGAGTTCAAACATTGTTTCCCTTTCTTATTTGGATAAGGAAGGTTTTACATGTGTAAACGACAATGGAAGGTGTTCTATTATAAAGATGATGTTTTATTTGCTTATGGTGATTTGCAAGATAATCATTACATCTTAAAATTAGAACGACAACACGATAACAATATCTATAACATTGATACCAAAAGGATTAAGATTAACGAATCGAATCCTACATACCTTTGGCATTGTCGTTTAGGCCATATAAACGAGAAACGCCTAGAGAATCTCCATAAAGATGAACTTCTAAGCTCATTTGATTTTGAATCATATGATGCTTGCGAATCTTTTTTTCATGGAAAGATGACAAAGGCGCCCTTCACTGGCAACAGTGAGAGAGCATCTGACTTATTGGGGATCATACATAGTGATGTATATGGACCCATGAGTACTCAAGCTAGAGGTGGTTACTCATACTTCATCACGTTCACTGACAACTTCAGTAGGTTTGGCTATGTCTACCTAATGAAGCACAAGTCAGAGTCTTTTGAAATGTTCAAGAGACTTCAAAGTGAAGTAGAGAAACAAATTGGGAAGCAAATCAAAGTCCTTCGATCCGATCGAGGAGGCGAGTATTTGAGCCAAGAGTTTGTTGACCATCTTAGAAGTTGTGGGATAGTCTCACAACTTACCCCTCTTGCAACTCCACAGTGGAATGGTGTTTCTGAGAGGAGAAATCAGACTTTATTAGATATGGTCTGATCTATGATGAGTCAAGCTGATCTTCCGCCATTCTTTTGGGGGCATGCTCTAGAAACTGCTGGTTTCACACTTAACCGTGTTCCGTCTAAGGCAGTTGAGAAGACACCATATGAGATATGGACTGGGAAGAGGCCCAGTTTGTCTTACCTCAAGGTTTGGGGATGTGAAGTTTACGTTAAGCAACAGCATAACGATAAACTATCTCCCAAATCTCTAAAGTATTTATTTGTGGGATAGCCCAACTACTTGACTCATCATAGATCGGACCATATCTAATAAAGTCCGATTCCTCCTCTCAGAAACACCATTCCACTGTGGGGTTCCAGGAGGAGTAAGTTGTGAGACTATCCCACAACTTCTAAGATGATCAATAAATTCTTGACTCAAATACTCGCCTCCTCGATCAGATCGAAGGACTTTGATTCTTTTGTCAAGTTGGTTCTCTACTTCATTTTGAAATCTTTTGAACATTTCAAAAGACTCTGACTTGTGCTTCATTAGGTAGACATAGCCAAACCTACTGAAGACGTCAGTGAACGTGATGAAGTAAGAGTAACCACCTCTAGCTTGAGTACTCATAGGTCCACATACATCACTCTGTATGATCCCCAATAAGTCGGACGCCATTTCACTGTGTCCAGTGAAGGGTGCCTTTGTCATCTTTCCAAGTAAACAAGATTCGCAAGCATCATATGATTCAAAATCAAATGAGCTTAGAAGTCCATATTTATGGAGCTTCTCTAGGCGTTTGTCGTTTATATGGCCTAAACGACAATGTCAAAGGTATGTAGGATTAGATTCGCTAATCTTAATCCTTTTCTGTATCAATGTTATAAATATTGTTATCGCGTTGACGTTCCAATTTTAAGATGTAATGATTATCAAATAAACATTATCTTTATAAATTGAACTCGTTTCATTACAGTTAACACATGTAAAAACTTCCTTATCCAATAAGAAAGAGAAACATTGTTTGAACTTAAAGAAAGTACATAATAACAATGAATAAGCCAGAGGGCAAAACAAGCTCGCATGTTCCTACAGCAATAGTAGCAACCCTTGCTCCATCGCCTTTACGCAGGTTCATCTCGCTTGTGTCCAGCTTTCTACTGTCTCTAAGACCCTGCACATTTGTACAAATGTGAGAACCACATGCTGTATCTAATACCCAAGTGGTTTGAGCAGAAAAATGGACATTTATAACAAAGATACCTGAAGTAGAGGGCCCGGTCCCCTTCTTCTGTTTCTTTAGATCTTCCATGTACAGCTTGCAATTCCTCTTCCAGTGTCATGGCTTTTGACAGAAAAAGCAAAATGCATCCTTTGCGGGCTTTGCCTTCTTGGCAAGTTGTGGGTTGGGCATGGCCGCTGGCTTGGTCTCACCATCCACGGCGTTAGCCTTCCTCTTTCCTTTGCCCTTTCCCTTGCCCTTTCCTTTCTGAACCATCAACACAGTACTAGGCGCCTTTTTGACGGATGCCTCAGCAGTCTTAAGCATCCCATGCAGTTCAGAGACAGATTTCTCCATTCCATTCATGTTAAAGTTCATGACAAACTGGTCATCACTTTTGGGCAGCGAGTTCAGGATAAAATCCGTCGCAAGCTCTGGTGGGATGGGAAATCCGAGCCTACCAAGGTGATCTATGTACCCCTTCATCTTCATGACATGGGCACTAACAAATGTACCTTCAGCCATGTTGCAAGAGTATAAAGCCTTATTGGTCTCAAATCTCTCTTGTCTAGCCTGTTGCTGGAACATTTCCTTTAGATGGGTGACCATCTCAAAAGCCGTCTTGTCCTCCATGTTCTTTTGTAACTCGGGGACCATAGTGGCTAGCATCAGGCAAGCGACATCCACAGCATCATTGAAATGCTTCTCATAAGCAGTTCTATCAACTCTTGGAGCGCTGGCTGCAGGCTCAGCAGAGCAGGGTGTTTCTAGGACATACAATTTTCTTTCCTGGGTGAGAACAATTCTCAAGTTTTGATATCAGTCAAGAATGTTTGTCCCAGACAACTTATCCTTCTCAAGGATAGATCGCAGTGATATCGTTGAACTAATTGTTGCCATTTGTTTCTACAATATTAAGATATGAAAGTTCAATTAGCAAAATATATCCACCATTTTATAAAACCCAGAAAATTATTATTAGTGACTAAGACCCATATTTCACCAAAGTTTACCGTCACGGAGGCGATCATGTACCCTTAGGTTATTTAGGTAGGTAGCTCTTTACCAATCACATCTCATGTGACTCTTAGATCTTTATGGGACTGTATCATCATATGATACTTATTATGGCATGTTTATCCCATCTAATGCCTTGAGGTCCAAAACCGTTTTGATAACCCCATTAAGTCACACAATAAAACTTGTGATTTATTAAATAACAAATTAGTTGGAAAATAACAAACTTGTGACTCTTAGATCTTTATGGGACTGTATCATCATATGATACTTCTTAAAATTTGTTGGAAAATAACAAATTAGTTGTAACTACGTAAGAGTTAGGTTTGTTATTTTGATTTATTAAATTCCAACAAAAGGAAAGGGGACTTGGCGCATGGCTTGGGAATCTTTTGGGAAGATTTGATCTTCCAATTTGATTCTCCAAGATTGCATTTGAATTCAAATTATAATATTAAGGTAATATTATAATTAGGAATTCAAGTCCTAAAATTATGATATTATTGTAATCTCATAATTTAAATAATTTGATAATCCTATAATTTAGGGATTCCCTAATTATAATTATCAAAACCCCAAACCCTATATATAGAGAGCATAAGTCGACTTTCCCCATATGTCTCTCACACTTGGAATTTCGACTTGGCCTAGCTATTTTCACAAGAGCAAAATCGTTTGGAGTCTTGGTGAAGAGAGAGAAAACACAACCTTGTTCTTTTAGAGAGAGAAAGTGGCGCATAAACCTAAAAGGAGTTTTAGGGTTTGTTTGTCAGGGTTGTGAGAGATCAAGAATAGGATTCTTGGTCACAGGCGCCATCTGTTCTTGGGAATTCAAGAATTGTTCTTGAATTCAAGAACACCGTAGATAGAGGTCCCTGATTCACTTGGAGAAGTGAAGGAGGCTAGCACCTAGGCATCTGCAAAACTGTTCGTGTGGATCACCGGCGGAGGGAGCACACTCGGAGTGGACTTCTCAGCATCGTAGAAACAAAAGTCGCCGATTGATTTGGGCAAATCTCTGTTCCTTTTACTGACACAGATTCATATAGCGGATCATTGGGAAGAAATCACTATGCGCATATTCTGGTTTTTGTTCATTTTTAAATTTATACCTGTTTAAGCTGCGTTGTGTGCCTGGTGATTTCCCAACAGTGGTATCAGAGCCACGCTATTTTGGATCTGTGTTAGTTTTGGTGATTATACATGTGATGTGTAATGTATGTTTTACCGCTTTTCAATTGGCTTGCTTATTGTTGTTTTACGGAAAGATCCACCATAAAAGTTTTGGAACTAATGTAAAAGGTGCAAATTATATGTATGAGATACATATGAAATCAATATGATTGATTTAAAGTTTTCTTGAAATTTTAGGCATAAATTCGAAATTCCATATAATTATGATTAAAATTGTTTTAATTATAATTATAAAAGGGTGGCTGGAAATTTATTAAAATTATGAATTTTAAAATTTTCAGGATCAATAATTTGAATTCTTGAATGTGATTCTTGGATTTTATAATTATAATGGGCCTGATTTCAAGAAAAAGGGCATGTTAAAATTGCACAATCCTAATTTTAAACACAATACAAAAATTGGTTTTTGACATGTGTTTTCTGTATGCCGTGTTTGACATAATTGTATGAATTGTTCATATATGTAATTGTGTGGTGTTGGATATGGCTCTAGGTTTTTGGTGTATACGGCCTGCATGTCGTCTCCCTCTATCCGATGTAATTTTACTTTTCAGTTTATACCTCAATGTAACTGGGGTTTACTTCTGTTCAAAAAAAAAAAAAAAAAAACTGGGGTTTACTCTCTTGTAATTTTACCTTTTCTTTTTAGAAAAATTCTCTCATTGGCTTGGGAGAATTGTTAGGATTGGTGGGCCATATCTAAACACAGTATATATCTGTTGTACATTTAGCATTGTATGTGATGCAAAGCGCTAGATGTATGTTTAGGACGCGATTTTAACATGCTATTTATACGATTAAACGCTACAACAACGTATACGATACGAGCGTGGGATTTTGCATAAGATGCAAGATCCATGCACATGTTTATATGTATGTGATACATGGGGAAATAAACATGTGGCATGACTCGTTTAATTTTAAAAGGAGTTTTGAAATTAAACTATAAAACGGAACAATTTTATAAAAAAAATTAAACCCTTTTAGAAAATCTTAAGTTTTAATGTCGTCAATAAAACACCCTGTGGAAATCTTGTTCGTCATAGAGCGGTGATCGCCCTCCGCGGCACGTATCTATCTTGACCTTGAGGACACACGGGTGAATGGGAGATTCAACGCGACGCCTTGTTGAAATCTTGGTTTGCTAGCTGCGGTGATCGCCCTCCGCGACACGTGTTTAGTAGGGCCTTGATGATATGGGAGTTAAAGCTTCGGCCTCGTTGTTTTGAGCCTAGCCATTCACAAGTTTTTTTGTGTGACTTAATGAGGTTATCAAAACGGTTTTGGACCTCAAGGCATTAGATGGGATAAACATGCCATAATATGTATCATATCATGATACAGTCCCATAAGGATCTAAGAGTCACATATGATGTGATTGGTAAAGAGTTACGTACCTAAATAGCCAAAAGGTGCATGATCGCCCTCCGCGACGGTAAATTTTGGTGAAATATGGATCTTAGCCACTAAATAATAAATTTCACTGGGTTTTATAAAATTGGTGGACATATATATTTTTTCTGCTAATTAAAATTCATATCTTTAATTGTAGAATCAAATGGCAATTGATAGTTCAACATTTTCACTGCGACCTATCCATGAGAAGGATAAACTGACTAGAACAAACTTTCTCGAATGGTTTCGTAATCTGAGAATTGTTCTCACCCATGAGAGGAGGCTGTATGTTCTGGACAGACCTATCCCTAAAGAGCCTGCTAAGGGCGCTCCAGGGGCTGAGTGGAGGGCTTATGAGAAGCACTTCGACGACTCGCTGGAGGTCTCTTGTCTGATGTTGGACACAATGATTCCGGAGCTGCATGAGGGCTTGGATACATTGATGTCATATGAGATGATAACAAGTCTCAAGGAAATGTTCCGCTACTAGATCAGACAGGATAGATATGAGACCACTAAGGCTCTCATGTCTTGCAATATGGCTGAGGGTGCATCTGTTGGTTACCATGTCATGGAGATGAGAGGGTACCTAGATCATCTTGATAGGCTGGGATTCCCTATTCCTCTAGAGCTTGCGACAGGAATAATCCTATGCTCACTGCCTAAGAGCTATGACTCGTTTGTCAAAAGCTTCTATAGGAGAGGAACAGAGAAATCAGTTTCTGAGCTGCATTGGATGCTCAAGTCTGTTGAGGCATCCATGATTCAGAAAAGGGAAAGGAAATTGAAGGGCAAAGAAAAGAGAAAGGGAATCGAGCTGGATGGTGAGACCAAGCTAGAGGACGACCCTCATCAATCACCTGGCAAGAAGGCAAAGCCCTCAGAGGAAGTATTCTGTTCTTTCTGTCAAGTGTCAGGACACGCGATGAGAAAGTGCAAATACTACTGGGAAGATCAAAAGAAGAAGAAGTGCGTCATGCCCTCTACTTCAGGTATCTTTGTTATAAAAGTTCCTCTTTCTACTTGAACCACTTAAGTATGGACCTAGAAGTGGACGGTGGAGCAAGTATTGCTGCCGCAGCTGCTAAAGGAATATGATAGCTTGGATTGCCCCTGCGGGCTAAGTTTATTGTTATTCTTTAAGTTTAAACATTGTTTTCTCCTTCTAGAGATAAGGAAGATTTTATGTATAAACATTAAAGATTAGTTTCTATTTAATAAAGTAATGTTTATTTTGCTTATGTGATTTGCAAAATCATTATGTCTTAAACTAGAAATAATAACAATATTTATAACATTGATACAAAAAGGGATTTAGATTAGAGAATCTAATCCTATACACTTTTGGCAATTGTCCTTTTGACCATGCAAACGAGAAACGCCTTGAGAAGTTTCATAAGAGATGAACTTCTAAAGCTCAATTGATTGTGAATCATATGATGCTTGCGAGCCTTGTTTAAAATGGAAAGACAACAAGAGGCATTCCTCTGCTGACCGCAGTAATAGAATGTCTGACTTTATGGGGATCATACATAGTTGATGTATGGAGACCCATGAGTATCTAAGCTAAAAGCAATAACTCTTACTAACTGCTTCAAGAGGCTAGATCTACGGCTGCCTTTTGAAACACAAGTTAGAGTCTTTTGAAATAGAGATTTCAAAACGAAGTAGAGAACTAAATTGACAAGAAAATCAAGTTACTCGATTCGATCGAGGGGACAACGATTTAAGTCAAGAAATTATGAATCATCGTAGAAGCTGTGAGATAGTCTCACAACCTGCTCTTCCTAAAACCCCATAGTGGATGGTGTTTTGAGGAAAAGTATCAAACCCTATTGGATAAGGTTCGATCTATGATGAGTCTAATTGGTCTTCTGCCAACCTTTAAAGGGTGTGCTCTAGAAGTTGCTGACTTCACACTTAACCATTTCGTCTAGAAGACGCCATATGAGATATGTTATGGGAAGAGTCCCATAAGTGTTTTGTCTCAATTTTGAGGACGTCAAGTTTATAATAAGCCAAGGGCAGATTATAAACTGTCTTCAAAACCCTCAAGTATATGTTTGTGGGATAGCCTTGAAAAAGGGATATCAACTACCCACCGGATTGCAAAGGGTTTGTAATCAGAGGTGAATACCTTTTAAAAGGGGATTCTTGTTTCCAAAAGAAACAGTGGGAGTAAGATGAATCTTGAAAGAGTTCAAGATCCACAAGACATTTGAGAGGCGCAGACGAAAATTAGAGAATGTTCGCAAGGGGTTGTGGAAGCTGCTCTAAAACATAAGGACAACGAAGTTCTTGTAGAACACGTTCTCAATTTCAAAGATAGGGATCTTTGGTCATTGAGAGCAGGGATGTGTTGCTCTATGAGCGTGGTGAGCCCGCCACCTATCGAGAAGCTTTTATCATAAGTTTTGATAAAGATGTCAAAAGAGTTTGGCTTCTTGCAAAAACCTTGATAAGTCCTGTGTTTACAAGAAGGTTAGTGGGAACACGATTGTATTCTTGGTGCCATATGTCATGGACATATTGCTAGTCGAAGGTGACATTACTATCTTGAGGATTGTGAATCTTAGATGAGTAAATCACTTTTCGATGAAGGACATACAAGAAGCTGAGATCTATAGAGTGATGGAGATTGTGCCCTAGGGCCAATCATTTTATATATATGTTTTGTTTGAACATATGGTTTTTGATTAATTTATAGATGAGTAAATTATGTTGTTATCATATTATTAGCATGTTTACTATGACACCGTCCTTGATTAATTATATGATAGCTAATCTAAAACTGTCCCTGGTCGATCATTCACGTGGGAACGTAAATGAACCAAGACCAGCATGACCTCGGTGTATAGAGATACATGCACTAGATGCTTCTCGAGAGTCATGGTGCAATTATGTAAGGGTTACAAGTTGCTGAACCAATAAGGCTCTATACTCTTGCAAGATGGCTGAACGTACATCTGTTAGTGCCCATGTCATGAAAATGAAGGGGTACATAGATCACCTTAGTAGGATCGGATTTCCCATCCCACTAGAGCTTGCGACGAATTTGATCATGAACTCGCTGCCCAAAATTTATGACCAGTTTGTCATGAACTTTAACATGAATGGAATGGAGAAATTTGTCTCTGAACTGCATGGGATGCTCAAGACTGCTGAGGCATCCGTGAAAAAGGCGCCTAGCACTGTCTTGATGGTTCTGAAAGGAAAGGGCAAGGGAAAGGGAAAAGGAAAGAGGAAGGCTAACACCGTGGATGGTGAGACCTAGCCAGCGGCCAAGCCACAACCTGCCAAGAAGGCAAAGCCCACAAAGGATGCAGTTTTCTTTTTCTGTCAAAAGCCAGGACACTGGAAGAGGAATTGCAAGCTGTACATGGAAGATCTAAAGAAACAGAAGAAGGGGACCGGGCCCTCTACTTCAGGTATCTTTGTTATAAATGTCCATTTTTCTGCTCAAACCACTTGGGTATTAGATACATCATGTGGTTCTCACATTTGTACAAATGTGCAGGGTCTTAGAGACACAAGGAAGCTGGACAGAAGCGAGGTGGACCTACGAGTGGGGAATGGAGCAAGGGTTCCTGCAGTAGCCGTAGGAACATACGAGCTTGTTTTGCCCACTGGGCTTATTTTTGTTTTGAACAAATTGTTATTACGTACCTTCGTTAAGTTCGAATATTATTTCACTTTCTTATTTGGATAAGGAAGGATTTATTTGTGTTAATGGAAACGGTAGATGTTCAATTTATAAAGATGATGTTTTATTTGCTTATGGAGATTTGCATGATAATCATTATATCTTAAAATTGGAACAACAACGTAATAATGAAATTTATAACATTGATACGAAAAGGATTAAGATTAACGAATCTAATCCTACATAGCTTTAGCATTGTCGTTTAGGCCATATAAACGAGAAACGCCTAGAGAGGCTCCACAAAGATGGACTTCTAAGCTCATTTGATTTTGAATCATATGATGCTTGCGAATCTTGTTTACTTGGAAAGATGACAAAGGCACCCTTCACTGGACACAGTGAAAGGGCGTCCGACTTATTGGGGATCATACATAGTGATGTATGTGGACCTATGAGTATTCAAGCTTGAGGTGGTTACTCTTACTTCATCACGTTCACTGACGACTTCAGTAGGTTTGGCTATGTCTACCTAATGAAGCACAAGTCAGAGTCTTTTGAAATGTTCAAAAGATTTCAAAATGAAGTAGAGAACCAACTTGACAAAAGAATCAAAGTCCTTCGATCTGATCGACGAGGCGAGTATTTGAGTCAAGAATTTATTGATCATCTTAGAAGTTGTGGGATAGTCTCACAACTTACTCCTCCTGGAACCCCACAGTGGAATGGTGTTTCTGAGAGGAGGAATCAGACTTTATTAGATATGGTCCGATCTATGATGAGTCAAGCTAATCTTCCGCCTTGCTTTTGGGGGCATGCTCTAGAAACTGCTGCGTTAACACTTAACCGTGTTCCGTCTAAAGCAGTTGAGAAGACACCATATGAGATATGGAATTGGAAGAGGCCCATTATGTCTTATCTCAAGGTTTGCGGATGTGAAGTTTACGTTAAGCAACAGCCTAACGATAAACTATCCCCCAAATCCCTCAAGTGCTTGTTTGTAGGATACCCTAAGGAAACAAGTGGATACTATGTTTAATGCCCAGTTGACAACAAAGTGTTTGTAGTCAGAAGTGGATTCTTCTTGGAGAAGGATCTAGTTTCAAAAAGAAACAGTGGGAGTAAGATGGATCTTGAAGAAATTCAAAATCCACAAAGCACATCAGAGGCACAGACGGAAACTGGAGAAGTACCACAAGACATTGTGGAAGCTCCTCCAGAAACACAAGGACCATGAAGGTCTGATAGGACATGTTTTTAGCCAGAGAGATATTACGGATTTCTCGTGACTGAAAACAGAGATGTGTTGGTCACAGAGCGTGGTGAACCCACCACCTATCAAGAGGCCATCGTAGATCCCAACTCTGAGAAATGGGTTGAAGCCATGAAGGCTGAGATGCAATCTATGTACGACAACAAGGTATGGACCTTGGTCGCTCCACCCAAAGGGGTAAAACCCGTAGGGTGCAAGTGGGTTTTCAAAGCAAAAACAGACATGGATGGCAATGTCAAAGTCTTCAAGGCGAGGCTAGTTGCGAAGGGATTTACGCAACGTCATGGTATAGACTATGACGAAACGTTTTCGCCTGTTGCAATGGCCAAGTCCATTAGGATCCTCCTTGCCATAGCCGCATATTATGACTATGAGATATGGCAGATGGATGTCAAAACAGCGTTCCTCAACGGAAGGCTGCTCGAGGATGTGTACATGACACAGCCTGAGGAGTTTGTATGTCTAGAGGAAACAGAGAAGGTATGCAAGCTTCAGAGATACATTTATGGATTGAAGCAAGCATCCTGGAGTTGGAATCATCGTTTTGATGAGGTAGTTAAAGAGTTTGGCTTCTCACAAAACGAAGATGAGCCTTGTGTTTACAAGAAGGTTAGTGGGAGCACAATTGTGTTCTTGGTGCTATATGTCGATGACATATTGCTCATTGGAAATGATATTCCTACCTTAGAGATTGTGAAATCTTGGTTGGGAAAATCATTCTCAATGAAGGACTTAGGAGAAGCTGCCTATATTCTAGGCATCAAGATCTATAGAGATAGATCTCGAAGGCTTCTTGGATTGAGTCAGAGTACATACTTGGATAAGATACTGAAACGGTTCAGTATGCAAGATTCCAAGAAGGGATTCATACCGATGAATCATGGATTAGTCCTGAGCAAGAAATAGTGTCCTAAGACACTTGTTGAGCGAGGGCGCTTGAGTGGCATCCCTTATGCTTCGGCAATTGGATCCATCATGTATGTCATGCTGTGTACTCGACCTGATGTGTCGTTTGCCCTGAGTATGACAGGCCGATTCCAACAAGACCCTGGAGAGGATCATTGGACCGCTGTCAAAAACATCCTTAAGTACTTAAGAAGAACTAAGGATGAATTCTTGGTATACGGTGGAACTGATGAGGATCATTGGACCGATCAAGATGACTTCAAATCGCAGTCAGGATATGTGTTTCTCCTGAACGGTGGCAGCGTGAGTTGGAAGAGTTCCAAGCAGAGCACGATCGCTGATTCTACAACGGAGTCTGAGTATATTGCAGCATCAGATGCAGCGAAGGAGGCTGCGTGGATTAGGAAGTTCATTACTGAGCTTGGAGTGGTTTCGTCCATTGCTGATCCCGTTACCTTATATTGTGACAATGGTGGGGCTATTGCACAAGTCAAGGAGCCCCGGTCCCACCAAAGGACCAAACACATACTCAGACGTTATCACCTTGTCAGAGAAATAGCTGACAGAGGAGATATCAAGATATGTAAAGTAGCAGGCGAGGATAATGTTGCCGATCCTCTTACGAAGCCTCTTGCGCGGGTCATACATGAGCGACATGTAACGTCGATGGGGATTAGACGCATTGATGAATGTACCTAGTGTAGGAACGATTTAATTAATGATTGTACCCTAGAGCAAGTGGGAGTTTGATGGAGATTGTACCCTAGGGCCAATCATTTTATATATATGTTTTGTTTGAACATATGGTTTTTGATTAATTTATAGAGATAAATTATGTTGTTATCATATTATTAGCATGTTTACTATGATAGCGTCCTTGATTAATTATATTATAGCTAATCTAAAACTGTCCCTGGTCGATCATTCACGTGGGCACGTAAAAGAACCAAGACTAGCATGACCTCGGTGTATAGAGATACATGCACTTGATGCTTCTCGAGAGTCATGGTGCAATTATGTAAGGGTTACAAGTTGCTGGACCGACCTGGAGAGTCCTGCATGGGTTTAGTCATAAGCTAGCCTCTTCTGTACACCTGTCACGATAGCCTTAGACCTGAGGTCTTGACTATTCCGGCATTGTAGTTGTCGAACTTTGTCCTAGTCCAACGTTACCCGTAGCAGGGTAGCCATACAGGCTAGGTACGGGTTTGGTTGATTACCGTGCAAAGGAATGTGGTTGACCAAGATGGGATTTTGTCCCTCATTAAGATGAGAGATATTTAACTGGCGCCCTCGATGAGTCTGTCCAAGAAAAGCGTGGCCACGCTGGGAAATGGGACTAACTCAGGGAATCGAGAAAGTTGTGGTTTGGATTATGGATGACATTCCCGTGCCTAATCCATGACCAAAATATCGTGTGACAATAGGGATTATGACAAGGTGGTATTTAGGTTAAGTCGTTAACGTTAAAGCGATAACTCACGTGTTTTGGGTAGTCGTGATGGCTTGCTTGAGTCCGCTCTCGACTTGTGAGTCATAAGATGGCTTGCTGCCAACTTCACGTGAGGCCTGCTGGGTCACACATGAGCAGGATCAAGATGCTGCTTTTGGGACACGAATTAGGGTTAATTCGTGAGTCACTTTGGTGACACAATTTAAGACATAGTTGAATGTCTTAGGACATTAAATCTTGTATTAAATAAATATCTATCATTGTGATATTTAAATTTGTTGGACAAATTTAAATATATATATTAATTGTTAAATAGTTTAAAATTAAATTATTGTTTAAAATATTAGGGAATAATAAATTAAATAAGTTTCCTAAAAGTTTGGGAATTATTGATTTATTAAATTCACTAATATTGGGGAAACTAGGAATGAGGGTGGCGCCTCTTTAGTCTTAATTTTATTAATGAAAATGTTTTGTTAATTAAATAAAGATCACAAGGTTTGAATTTTGAATTCAAACAATATCTTTTGAAAAGATATAGGATTTGAATTAAAGATATTAAAGTAATATTTTAATTCAATATTGTNATTTGAATTAAAAGATATTAAAGTAATATTTTAATTCAATATTGTTAGGAATTAACAAAGTTAGTTATAACTACCTAAGAAGTTAGGTTGTTATAGAATTCCTCCAAGACTACATGAGGAAGGTGCCTATCTTGGTTGCTTGGAGTGCAAGATTTGATCTTGGACTTTAAGTTTAAAGTTATGTGCAAATTTGAATTTTATATATAAAATATTAAAGTAATATTTTAAATTATAAAATCAATTCCTCATGACTCATTCCAACCAATAGGATTTGAGCAATCAAGATTTGATTTCAAGATTTGATTTTGAGTCTCAAATCTAAATTGCCACCTATTGAATTTTGAATTATAATATTAAGTTTGATATTATAAATCAAAAGATATATTGAGATATATTAAGATATTCAATATCTTAGGGATTCATTAATTGGATTAGGTTTCCCTAAGATTGGGAATGAAAAGACTATAAATAGGGGACCTAGGCGCCTAACACAACACACATCCAATTCTTGGTGAGACTAAGAATTTCGCCTAGTGCACCCATTGAGAGTAAAAATTCGCCAAGTCCTAATATTGTGAGAGTGAGTCGAATTCCTTCTTGGAGAGTGAGAATTAGACCTGCACCTGATAATATTAAGAACACCCCAATCAATCTTGAGAATCAAGAACGGTTCTTGATAATTCAAGAATCATAGATAGAGTTCCCGTATTCACTTGGGAAGAAGTGAAGGAGGCTAGCACCTAGGCATCTGCCAAACTGCTCGTGTGGATCACCGGTAGAGGAAGGACACTCGGAGTGGACTTCTCAGATTCACGAACACGATAAGTCATCGATTAAAATATAGGTAAACATCTTTACTTTCTTTGTATAAACACAATTAGTGGATCCTGGAAGGAATCACAGAGTTAGCATATTTATCAAGTTTTTTTTTTTAATTTTTCCGCTGCGCTCCCTCTGTGATTTCCCAACATAGTTCTCAGGGAGCTTCTTGAATTGAGTCAAAGTAAGTTCTTGAATAAGATACTGAAGGAGTTCCGTATGCGAGATTTCAAGAAAGAGATTCATGCCGATGAATCAAGTTTGATCCTTAGCAAGAATCAGTGTTTCCTGAGACACATGATGAGCAAGGACACATGAGTGGCATCCCTTATGCTTCGGCAAAAGGATCCATCATGCTGTACTGGACTCAATATGACATTTGCCCCATGAAAGACGAGCTGTGACCCTGTTAAGGTTCACTGGGAAGCTGTCATTAAGGTCCTTGAGTACTTGAGAAGCACTAAGGACAAATTCTTGGTTTATGGTAGAATTAATGTGTAAAGTGGTTACACAGAGGCCCATTATTCAAGCCAACCGAGATTGATCGCAGTGATGAAATGTATTCCCTGAACGTAACAATCGTAAGTTGGAACGGTTCCAAGCAGAGTACGATTGCTGATTCTACAAAGAATGGGTTAGTCGCGTGGAGACGCAGACTGTAAAACTAATGTCTGAAGTACACTTGGTGGTCACCCTGTAGGGACAGGGAGACACCAAATGGGAAGGTGTTCCCCATTGATGTTCCGACAGTGATAAGCACTCAGACAAGATCACCTAGAGATGGTGATAATAAGATATGGAAAAGAAGCAGTCGAGGATATTTTGCAAATCCTCTGAAAGAAACCCCAGCACAGGTCTTACATAAGCATTATGTAATGTCAAAGTGGGAATTAGACACATTAATGGATGTTCCTAGTGTAGGAACAGTTTGATTAATGATTGTACCTAGGGCCAATCATTTCGTAAATATGTTGTGAACATATTAATTAATTTATAGAGATAAGTTAATGGTTATCATATTATTAGCATGATTACTATGATAACATTCCATGATTAATTATAAGATAATTAATCTAAACTGTCCCTGGTCGCTCACTCAAGTGGAAACTTGAGATGAACCAAGACCAGCATGACCTCGGTGCATAGAGATGCATCCACTAGATGCTGGTACGAGAGTCATGGTGCAATTACGTAAGGAGTTACGAGTTGCTGGACTGACCCGGAGAGTCCTGCATGGGTTTTAGTCATTAGCTAGTCTCTCCTGTACACTTGTCACGATGCCCTTAGACCTGAGGTCTTCATCATTCCGGCGTTGTAGTTGTCAAACTTTGGCTTAGTCTAACGTTACCCGTAGCAGGGCAGCCATAAGGGCTAAGTACGGGTTTGGTTGATTACCGTGCTGAGGAAT